>WSXT02210638.1:0-17794 GCA_011762715.2 Neuroterus valhalla
TGCGATTTCCCGTGCGTGGAACGCAGAGGGAGCAACAACATGTCCATTTTCCTCGTCACTCCTATCAGAAAAAATGGCTCCTACTTTACCGACGTTTTTATCTCCGGAATCCCCTTAAGGAATACAAATTCTATGGCTTATTTCCAACACCACCAATCCCTCCCCAATTTGATGACAAATATGAAGAATTATGATTATTATTTTCATCGAAGTGTAATGTGCAGCCAACTGTTGGCGCTAGGGGTCTACCCCCTTGTACCTCACTCGGCTCACCATCGAGATTCGCAGAACGTCGTCGCCTTTCGTCAGTCGGGGCATACATTTTGATTCCTGATTTGTTGATATTTGTTGGATCACCTAACCTACGAGAAAATCCTCGACTTAGGGTATCGAGCGGTTCGCGTTATTTGTTCAAAAACAATAAACACGTTCCTTCTGTGCATGAACGTCGCTGTGAGTACCAGTTCCTTATATATTATCATTCATGCTTTCGAATCGTGATTTGTAACATTCTCATCCTAATGAGAAGGTATTGGTTTTATGTGAAGATTGACTTTCGCGGAATTTATGCAATCTCCACGTTTTGAGAACTCCTGATTCCGGAAAAGTAGTTTTTACGTTGGTGTCTGTCTGTCTGTTGTCGTCGTCGTCTGCATACACGATAACTTCCGAAAGAATGATCATATTGCATTGTGCTTTGGCACACTTTTTCGAAACCAAAAAAGAAGAACAAGTTCGTTAACCAGCTATTTGGGACAAAAAATCAAAGAGGGGAAGCATTTTGGACATTTTTTGGACTTTTTTCCAAGGCTTGGAAACCGTAAGTACGGTTTCTTGTAGTAGGTGAAAAAGGAGACACTTGATACACAAGACTAACACACGTACGCAAGAGGAAAATTTGAAGAGTTTCAATTTCGGGGCAAGCACGAAATCTTGATTTGCCCCCAAGTTCGAAACCAATACGATACCTACAAAAATATCGGAGGGACACTTTGTACACACGACGTACATACGCATGCAAAGGAAAAATTTTGAAAATTTCTACTCCGTCGGCAGGAAAATAATTTTGACTCTAATTTCAGATCCAAGAGTGTTCAAATAAATATCTCGTAGAGACACACAAAGTACGTACGTATGCAAGAAGAAAATTTGGAGAATTTGAATTACGGAGGCAAGCACGAAATCTTTATTTGCCCCTAATTTTGAAACCAAGACGATACCTACGAAAATATCAGAGAGACACTTTGTACACATGACGTACATACCCATGCAAAGGGAAAGTTTTGAAAATTTCTACTTTGTGGGCAGGAAAATAATGTCATTTGAATGAAATTTCAGATCCAAGTGTGTTCAAACGATTTTCCTCTCATATCGACACCAAGAGGGAACACAGAAAGTCATTTTGAACTCTAACGTACCATAAAAACGTAGCGACTCTTAGTACCAAAAGATGGGATGCACACGTTCTGTTCGTCGGTTTGTTTACGTCCTATACGTATTCGCGCACGGAGTTCCTACTTTGGGAACGAATCAGTGCCAAGACCGAAGTTGCTGAGTGCTGAGGGCGTGCAGTTCTCAGAATTGTTGCGCGCTCTGAGCTTGGGAGAAAATCAGTCTAAAGCTGGGCGCGTGCGGCTCTCGTAGTCAATGTGGCCTATGCGCTCCATATAATTATGTTGGTGTTTGCTTGTCCTACGTTTGTAAGGGTTCTAAGACATATCATCCACTCTATTGTATTTGGGATTCAAAGACGTTGTAATGGCAGGTGCATTTTGTTTGTTTGGCGATGCACTTTTGTAAATTTTGGAGAACAGATTGAAGCGAACTGTCAAAGAGTTACCATCTAAATAAGTTATCTAAATCCTAAGCCTTACACGTTTTTCATTTTAACCGTCTCAAGAACTACTTGGGAACAATGCGTTCTGAGAAGAGCTAGGAACGTGGTCCCGAATGACATTCTGTGTACTAACAAAAATCTCGGAGATGCACTTGCAAGGGGAACTCGTACAATGTCATTTTGAGTTGACTTTCGAAAATGGGCTGATTTTATAGTTCACATACATACATAAAAAACCCTGCAGCCGTTTTTTCCAGTGGGCCTCCCTTTAGGTGTAAAATTATTACAAAAATCTTACTATGTTTAACAATGCTCATATTTATACTTTTTGAAATATACGTAGACTTAATGTAATAAGAACGCGAACTCTACGTTATGCGATACATGTTGGCAATGCTGAAAAAAATGACACAAAACAATAAAGTTGCTTAGAAAATATGTAATATTTGGAATTAAAAAATGGTTGTCAGCGGAGAAAATTAAAATCTATCAAGGTGCAAAAGTATGGGAATGAAAAGACTACATGAACACTAATAGAAAATTAAACAACGTGTTTGAACAAGTATACGAAAAGCCTTATCTTACTCATTCATAGTAGTCAGAAGGGTGGTGTTTATCATGAAAACTTTGAAAGCACCAATTCCTCGAGCACCAAGAACAAATGATGAATGGTAGTTGACCACAATCGCATTTGTTTTTTAACATTGTTTTAGACATAGGGTTTCAAAATTGTTCCAAGTCTACATATATTTCAAGAAATATAAATATGAGCTAATATTGTATAATAATTTCAAATAATTTCCAAACGAGGCTCACTGAAAATTATCCCATAATTTTGTATACTTTCAGAACCGATTATTACCATTCATTTGATTGAAAAGGGTAACCGTAAAGTTACCTAAACGTTTCATTTACTCACTGAGGGATCTCTCAGGAAATAAATGATTTTAAATATATGACCAGTAGTCTGCACTAATCCCTACATCTCATCCTCATATTATTCTACCCTGGTCGAGAAACCTACATCTCTACATAATTATAAATATGAGCATCGGTAAACATAGCGATTTATAGTATTGAAAAATTCAATCAATAAATACGAAGCAAATGAAAGAAAAAAAAAGAGAAAAAAAATTGCTCCTGTGAGGCATCGAAACCGCAACTGTCGGATTGCAAAGCCAGTGCGTTACCCCAAGGCCATTTAGGTCTCGTATTCCAGACGCTCTTAGATTGATGACTAGTTGAATCCCCGAACAGTTAGATTTCTGTAATAATTTTACAACTCAACGGAGGCCTACTGGAGAAAATGGCAGCAGCCTTTTTTATATATGTGTGTGAACTATAAAATCAGCCCGTTTCCGATAGTCAATTCACATGACATTACACGTAATCGATATTTTTGTTGGAATTTTCAATACAATATTAGTCTGGAAGATGTGGTATTTTAAGGTTTTATAGCCTTCACTTATTGAAATTGAGATTAAATCTAATTCACTTACAATTCGCGGTCATCCTTGTCCTTCCATCCAATTACGGTTTCACCTCTTCAATTCATTGTTCTCCTAGTCCGTCCACCCCTAAATCCTCTTGAATATCTCTTGCTATCTTCTATCTCTTCTCTAAACCTCTTATACAACCATCGCATACTTGCTCTCATGGCTTCTTCATCCATTCGCTCACCCTGCATATTCCCTCCTGATCCTCCTACCAATACATGGCTCGTTTTACTCCATTTCCTAGTCTCCATCTAGTCCATATCTTTTTTCTCCATCTTCATTCCAGATATTTTTGTAATCCTTTTTATTTAGGTACCTTTAACCATTTATTGAATCTTGATTCCCTTACCTTTCGCCACCTGTCTGCTACTTGCGTTTCCTAAACTCTTTTTTCCAGTTCCTTTCAAACTCTATTTTCTTCTGCTCCCATATCCTGCTCTGCAAAGCACTCTGTTCTTCCTCCTTCCCAAAGCGTTAGCCTAACTGCCCTCATTCCTTTTTCTCCCACCTCTTTGTAAATCTTTCCCACTCAATTCTATCCCTCCAACTATTCTAGTTTCTCCTGATATGGCGACACCCTCCTTTCTGCATTCGTTCGGAATTTACCTCTTTGAGCCTCTTCTCTTACTTTATGACCTGGAGTTCTCTATTATACCTTCAATGTCAGTCTGGTAAAACTCTCTTGAAACTTCTCTATCTGCTTTCCCTCATTCCATTGTCATATCTTTGCCCCATGTCCTAATACCAGCCATGCTATCCTTAACCTCTTTTGCTTACTCCAATCGTTTTCAAACCTTTTTTTTCTTCTTTTCTATATCTGTTCCATTACTTCCGGTGCTTTTTCGATTTCCCCCTTATAGGTACTCCATGTTTCTCATACGCTTGTTGAAAAAAACTTGAATAATAAAACTCCCTTACTTCCTCTCACTCCTCATCTTTCCATCTCGCTATCTATTCTTTCTTCCTTTCTTCTTCTTTCTAAACCTCATTACCTTCGTTTTACTCATATTTAACCCGGTTCTTTTTGTCCAGGTATAACTCAAATCCTGCGATCAAACATGCTGTTCCATTCCTACTCTCCGCTTATAACACTTTATCATCCACCTCTGGCTAATTGACAACTATCTCCTATTTGATTTCCCACCCTAAACTTACTTTTCTTTCTCTCTAGATGTATCAGCCATTATTCCCCTAACTTTCCTTCATGCCATTTTTCACCATGTCTCTATCTATCCGTTCTCTATTCAACCAGACGTACGCCGCCTCCAAATTTCTTCTCCCATATTCCCAAGCTTCATTGAGGATTTCACCTTTAACTGCTGCCTCTTACTTATTAAATGACCCCATCGTCGTCTCTATTTATTCCATTGCGACATTCTTTCCTCCATCCTATTTCTTTTTCTCTTTCCCTCCGATCATTATGTTCTCTTCCATTCTCGCTAACAAATCCATTAGGTATTTCTTCTATTCTACTATTCCAATCTCTTAATTACCTCTTTTCCTTCATTTTCTCTATCTACTTATTACTTTTCATACCTCTTCCTTCGTCTTCGCTTTTTCTTATCCCTCTCCGAGCTTCCTATTCACCTCCTCTGTCCTCCTATTGCATAACGTAGAATGTTCCCTCTTCTCCCTTCTATATTTCACTGGAAAATTCTCCTGTTTTATTCTTATATTCCTCTCCGTAGCTATTCCTTCCTCTCTCTCGTCCGAATTTCTTCTCAACAGTTTCCTCTAGAATATTTTTTTATTTTCCTCTCACCATTCTCTTCTCCACACTGCTAAGCGTTTACCTTCTCCTACGCTTAGCTCGTTCTTGTTTCCCACTCATTCCCTTCTTTACTGTCCTTAGATTAATAAATGATTCAAGTCTACTAACCCCCATTTTTCTTACTTTCCTATTTTTTTTTATCATGGCAGAAAACAAAACATTCACAGGATTTTTTAGTAGAGTCCCTTTTTTTTATAACTGATACATTGATGGTGCATGTAGAAATAAAGTCTCCCATCAAGTTTAACGCCAAAATAATAATTAGATCAAAATTTTTGATCCAAAAAAGGCGATTTTTTTATATGCGCTATAACTCAAGAACTATTGATTGGATACAGACGTTTTTTTTAACTAAGCAGAAAAAATTGCACTTTAAATGTATGCAAACAATAAACCAAGTTTTTTATTAAATAAAAAGTAATTCACGTTTGAAATGAACAATTGCAATTTTCACCAAAAGGGGCACGTTTTATTCAAAAAATTCTGATTGCAATCGATTCCTTGAAAAATTGTGCATATGAATCCGTCTCAAAAAATCTTTATCCGCAATGAACATGTAAAGTCCCTATAACAGGCCCCAAAAAATAGGTATTATAGACCCTTTTTCCTGATGCATGCTGCTAGTGATTTCATATGCTCGAACTTATTGCGAATAAAATATCGTATGTGGCTCGTGATATTAATACACTTCTTCATACACGAGAAGCTTATAGTTGGTAGCGCGATTTTCAAACTGCGTGCGTGTTCGACACACTGAGCTTGCAACGCGACTTGTTATTTCCATGGTTGCGGCTTGTCGTGAAGTGTTAATCTCAAGCGCGCTGCGCTGCGCTTTGTTTGTACGCTCACTGCACATTCCCTAATCGAAGTTAAAGATTTTTTAAGACAGATTCTTGTGCGAAATTGTTCAAGGAGTCGATTGCAATTAGAATTTTTTAAATGAAATGTGCCCCTGCTAGTGAAAATTGCAATTGTTCATTTTAAACGTTCATTACTTTTCAATCGATGAATAACTTGGTTCATTGTTTGCATACATTTAAAGTACAAGTTTTTCCGCGTATTTGGAAAAAACGTCTCGATCTGATTAATAGTTCTTGAGTTACAGCGCTTTCAACAACAAAGAAATCACCTTTTTCATCAATGGGCATAAACTTTTGATCTAATAAATATTTTAGCGTTGAACTAAGCGGAAGACTTTGATTTCACATAGGGTAAGTGTACCAATTACTACGGAAAAAAAATCAAGACGACTGTGAAGGTAAAAAAAAGTATTGGAATAAGACATTTGTTACGCATTAATTCGTGAATCAATATTTGGCATTAAATTAATATAATTCAGTCGTTAAACCCTAAAAAACATCAGATTTGCGTGAAAAATGCGAATTAAAAAAAAATTATGTGCGTATTACTGCGGGTTCGCATGATTTACTGCGCGCCAAATACGGTGGTGATAAAATTACTACGCGCCAACTACTGCGGTGCTCAATCACTGTGCTGGTAATAATGTGTTTTTCTTTTTCCTGGTTACTCGGATATCTTTTGGCACCGACTTTTCCCCTTGTGGTCTTACCATTTTTCCTTACAAAATTGTAAAACTATGTTACATTTCAGAGACACTGCTACTCTGACAGGTTATCACTGGCTGTCACTGGCACTTAAGAAAGGTGAGTTTGAAGGTTAATACATGGCGCCTGGAAAACCACAGTAATACATTCACCCAGGCAAGTCGTGCGCCAAATACTGCTTTGGTAAAAAACATATCAAAATACGTATTTCTGATCTTTTGGCAGGCATTTTCAGAAAAATTTTACATTTTCTTTACTATAAAAACTATTTCAATAAATTTATAACTCCCTGGAACGAAATTATGTATAATTTTTTGGAACGTGCTCTTGGCCCTCCTACAAATTGAAGCAGTAGAACTATCAGTACCGGAACCATCCGAGATTCAAATCGCAATAAATTATTTAAAAACATAAGTACTTGAGTTGATACATTGGTGATAAGCATGAATGAATCACATAATAATTTTCTGAATTACTTTTAAGCACTATATACATTCAGAACATTCGAAATCATTATGCATATTTGAAACCGCAGTAATTGGAGCATCCGCAGCAATACCCACACTTACCCTACACTATCAATTGTACTAATTTTTCCTTAGATACAGGACTTTACTCTAAAATCGTATGAATATAATTTGTTTCTCGCTTCAATGTCATCGTGAAAAATAGCATATTCTTGACTGCCCCCTTCCCCCAACCACACAAAAGTGTATTCTCTTTTCTCTTTACATTCACATTCATGATGAACCATCCTAGTTCTTCCAATCAATCAAGTTACTTCCTCCTCTTTCCATTTAATACCTAATTTGTAGAGTTCCTCCTAGGCCCATACCCTCCTTTGCTCCATTCTTATTCTCCTCTTTTCTCTCTTTTTACAATCGAGTATCCTCCTATAAATAAGTTCAGGCCTCCCTCTTCTACTTTATTCAATTCCCCTGACTCCTCTGTTTTTCCGTCCCTATCTTTATTTACCTATACTCCTACTATACTTCAGATTTTCTCTCATAACCTTTCGCAAATTTTCTTAGGTGTCTCTCCTTCCGGTCCTAATCTTACTATATGCCTTCTATCTGTATTCTTCCACACTTAACCCATGTACATCCTTCCTTTCTTCTTTAACTCCCCCGCTATATTCTTTCATTTGATTTTCATATGTCTCTCTTCTTCTATTAAATCATCCTCTGTTCTCTGTACGTTTACATAAAACAGCTTTTTCTTTGAAATGATCTTCCTCTTATCTTCTCAATTCTTCAATTTCATAAGCGCCATTTGCCCTCCTCTTCCCCCGTTCCTTCGTATACTTCGCACTCCCTTTGCCTTCAACCTCTTCAGCACTTCTTTCACATCTTCCTCAATGTTCGTTACCTCTATTCTCAGACCTTTTATAACTAGATTCCTTACTTTCTTCTATTTCTCTTCTTCACATCCTTTACTCTATTTTCAGCGATCATTCCTTGTTCTTGTTACTGATCTCTTCCCTTTCAGAATACTGGACTGAGCTTTGAATTTTCGTTATTCCTTCCTTCTGACGAATTCCTTCATTTATCCTAAGTTCTGCGTCCACAACCTTTCCTTTTCTATCGTTTTCCTATATTTGCTCCTCACTTTTTACTCGTTTCCAATCCTCAACGGTGTATCAAAACTTTCTTCTGGAGAACCCATCCTTCTTAGCTTCCACTTCCCTCGTTACCCTTCAACCACATTAAAACTTACTCTCCTTTGCTTTCCCCTCCCTTGAATCGACCACAACGTATCTGTCGCCAAAACCTTTAACCACTGCTTCTTGCTATCACACCCACAGAGGGATACGCCTCGATCTGCAACGTAACTCCAATCTAAAAACAATATTTTCGCTCTCACATGATCGTCTCAATCTTGAAAATATAAACATACTAACCTCCTCCTCATTCACACCATGCAAACTTAGCGGCATTTCGTGGATTTGTGCGAAAAATTACTTTCACGGATCTAATATGAAATCTCCACGTTTTGACACCCCCTGAGTCAGAAAAAATTATTTTTACGAAGATGTCTGTCTGTCTGTCTGAAATATGTGGACTCGACAGTTTCGTTAACCAGCCACTTTTGACCAATGGTTCTGGTTTTATCCCTCAAAATATCTTTTTGAAATATCGAAGATATACATTTCAGCTCAACCTATGCAAGGTGCAAAAAATGTTAAGGACCAGAATGATTTATTTCAGAAAGATCTACAAATTTCATTCATCCAACTTTTATCATAAGATGCACAGTTTTTGTTTCAATCGCGGTTACGCACTTACAAAAACAAGAAATTCTACCTTCAAGACAAACAATAAGAGACAGGAAGAAATAATGAATAGAAAAATTGTTCATCTTAAAATGTTTTACTTTTTAAACGATGAAAAATTCAATTTTCTAGCCAAACTATACATGAAAAAAAATTTCTTCAAAAATGGAAAAATCCAGAAATCTTCATAGAAGCAGAGGTTTTCAGTAGTTTTGCAATTTCCGAAACTATGTGTATGCATTACACTGTGATAACTGAATGATGCGCTCCCTAGGGGCGCTCAAACTAGCAAGCGAAGCGAGACGCGCGCTTAGTGCGACATGAGAATGTGCCCGTGCAGGGGTGATTTTTTTGCTTTGGATCCGGCTAGAAGTGATCCTGACAGGAAAAGCCTAATGAATTCTAGCGACTAAAAATACGCAAATATGAGTTTCCTTAAAACTGCGCAAAAAAACACCCTCCCTCTAAATTATTGCTATTGAATGTCTGAGAGACGGAACTCATTACAAAAGCCAAGAGGAAATAAATTACGAATCGTTATATTTGTTTCGGGTAATGTGGTGACATGAGATGGGAGGAGTTGGAGTTTGACTTTGGGAATACTTTACGAAAGCAGCTAACACAGGGTTAATTCAATCAGCCTAGAGTCTCGACTCTAACTTTGATTACCCTTCAAGGAAGTGGCTTAGCGGCTGGTTCGAAATGATTTGAGCCTGATTAAAATCCCTCCCGACCCTTCGCTTGGACCGAAGATTGCAGGATTGACCGCAATTCCTTTAATACCCTGGACGCAATACTCAAGCGATAATAATTGTTCTTATATAGTTAGTAAACTAATTCCACGAAAATATGTTTCACGTCAAAATATCTTCTCTAACAGTAAAATCGGTAATAATAGCGAATAATATCAATGTTAATATCCCACTCAATTTTTGAAGCAGCAATTGACGGTAGAAATACCTTCTGCTTTTTCTATGATAAGAATTTGTACTGCTCTGCAAAATCTTATTAATAAGAACACTGAAGGATAGTTTTCTACAAAATCCAACTCGTTCGTATTTGAGCATTTATGTAGGAATTTTAATCAAATTTTCCCCATGAAATGGTGGGTGGTTTCCGATTCCATTTTCAAGAGAGAATCTCTTTGTTTTTCTCTCAGTCGACAAGGAGTCTCGTTAACTCACGAAAAAATGGACGAATCAAATCGGCCTTCGATACACTTGTTGATTGGCCCAAAATGAAGGATGAGTACATTAGCCTGCTATTCTGGATAAAAACTCAAAAAGCGGGAGCAGTTTCAAATTTTTTGAGCCCTTTGTTCGAGACTTTTTAATTCTATGTACGGTTCTTTGTAGCTTTTGGGAATTTAAACAATTCATAAGCGTACCTTTTTTTGATAAAGAGAAAAGGGTCAGAGTAATGGCATTTTCAAAATTTAGGAATACAATAGAAAATGGAGATTCCACGCGAAATAACCCATGATATGGAAAAAAGTAAAAAGAATAAAAACGTTGCTTTTTGAAGGCCGTATGAGATTATCATAACGAAATTTGGAACTTATTAGGAAAATGATAAATTCAAACTTTAACTGTACAGCACATAATGCAAAATCAAACATCTTATTACATTCCCATCATTTATGATTGAGAAAGTATCAGCATCACCCGAAAGTCCACATCTTTAATTTTCAACTGATCTCTACGTTTAAGGACTCTCTGAAGCCGAAAATCTCTGAAGCCGTCTGTATGCCCGTCCGTCTGTAAAAAAATGAATGGATCAAATCTGTCTTTGATACACTTGTTTTTTGTAATAAACAGCGCATTCAGTTTCTCTTGTGAAGGTATCTTAGATATTTAACTTACTTATAAAAACTTCCGTCAGAAGTCGAGCGCCAAGCGCGAGTGCTACGATGAGAATGTGTACCTTAGCGCCAACAGAGCTTTGAGAAATGTAATCTTTATCTATACCTAATTACGTTATTAATTAATAATATGAGGTTGCATTGGTTAACTGGGATCTAAAAGAGATTGATTTGGTAAATTCACTTTCAAATCTGCAAAATTATTTAAATCAACGGTAGCAAAAGCATTCCGAATGCGAGCCACAAATACCCGAGCGCGAAGCGCGAGTCAAATACTTTACCGGGCGCGAAGCCCGTGATCCGAAGGACGCGCGCCCAAGGCGCGCTGAAACTTGCGAGCGAAACTTCCTTCCGAATTCACGTTTTTTCTTCATTGGAGGTAAATCATTTTCTACAAACAAAAATATATGTCTAAGTGGAAAATAATTCATATAATTTTATTATTTGGATGGCAAATGGAGTTCTATTATTTTTGTTAGTGCGTTATCATGATTAAATCGAAAACTATACAATCGTATCTCGCTTAGTTTTGCTGATGAATGCAATTTTTCATCTGTGATAATATTTTTCACGATTTGACCTTTGCTCCCACTTCTGTATCGGATTGACCTGTACTTTGACTTTGTTCGTGTTGTTACTTCAATTTTTAGCTAAAAATATTTAGAAAACTAAAAAAGTAGGGATTCTTTTCTGAACAAATTTTTGTTTGGGGATTCTCGTTTATAATAAGTTAATTTTCAAATGATTTGGTATTCAAACCAAGAAATCCTGCATTGGTCATTGGAGGGTCATATTGGCCCAGTGTAGGGAAGTTGATTGAAAAAAAGGATGATGTAAGCGGAGTTTGAAGGGAAGTTATGCATCTTAAGAGAAAAATGGTCTTTTAAAAGTTTTCACATCTTTTTGAGGGGAAAAATTTTGTTACTCAAAACTTTTCTTCACTTTACATAGTTTCAGCGGAAATGCGCATTTTAATTTTTTAAAAAGCTATTTGGATGGATAAAACCAGAACTATTGTTCAGAAATGACTTGAAATCTGCACCCCCTGGAAATCAAACTGCAAACCAAGAATCCAACGACCAAATTTGGACAAACTACTTTGAATATACCTATTTAAAAAAATTTGCCCGCTGCGTGGGCACATTCTCATCGCGCGCTTCGTTCGCACGTCTGAGCGCGCCTAGGGCGCGCTTCTTTGGGATCTCGCGCTTCGCGCTCGATGGTAATCTCACCTCGCGCTCCGATCTCGGTTATCAATCTACCTCGCGCTCCGCCTTTGTACTTCCCTACAGTTGTTATTCCCTATTGTCGTTATTTTTGTAGAAATTTTTGTCTTCAGTGTCTTCTTTTTGTCTTTTTTGTCTTCAGTCGTAATTCAGGTAGAGAGCAGCCTGGGTTCACTTGGGTTCTGATGTGCTGGGAGATTGTTTTTACCTTGATAAAGGTGTTAGTTGAAGACGGAAACGTTGGTAGATAATTCAAATATTGTTGTTTTGTTATTTTTCGATAATTGTTGTTTTGTGTTCTTCCTTTGAAGAAAAAAAAGGCAGAACATAAAAAAAGAGAAAGAAGGGGACTCGGAGGCTGCTTCCCCTTTTCTCCTTTTTTTCCTTACTGTTTTTTTATAATAGGTACGTTCGGAAGTGTTCGTCCAAATTTGGTCGCGGGATTCTTGGTTTTCTGTTTGATTTCCAGGGGTTGCAGATTTCAACTAAATTTTTTGGACGTAAATAAGAGATTTGATATAGTTTCTCCAATTTCAAATTCTAAATTTCCAGAAATGACTTGTTTACGAACTCGTCCTTTCCTTTGAGGACTAAAGATGTATACAAAAGCACAATCCAATATAATGATTCTTTCGAAAGTTATCGAGTCTAGAGATTACAGACTTCAGACTCCAGACTATAGACGGACGTATAGACACCTTTATAAAATTAGTTTTTTCTGACTCAGGGGGTCTCAAAACGTTGAAAATTCATTTAATCCGTGAAAGTCAATTTTCCCATAAAACCAATATCTTCTAATTTCGAATGAAAATGTGAAAAGTGAGGACTGCGGGGCAGAAATAACAAGAGTCATGTTCGGGGCACTATTTTTTATTGAAGAGGAAAAATGAAAAATCTGGAAGAATTCATGGGAATTCTTCGAAAATTTTTCAATTAATTGCCAGATACAAATTAATTTATATCAAAGATTGGAGTCTTAAATTGTGAAAACAAACTAGTAGGCTATTTCCAGTTCTCATCAAGATATTAAAGTAATTCAAACTCAAAACAGGTACGCAAAGGCTCTATATTTATTATTAGTGTTCGAAAAATATACGATTCCTTCTTTTATTTTGGGAAATATCAAAACTTTAAGACACTTTTTACATTCTCATCAGAAAAAAAATTAACTTGTGTAAAATTTGACCCCTCCCTTTTTTGTCAAATATCCACGTTTTGAGATCCTCTGAACCCAAAAAACATGTTCTTATAAATGTATCTGCCTTTATGTCTGTATGTATGTATTTCTGCCTTGGAGCGTGATAATTTACGAAGAAATCAATCAATTGAAGTGGCCTTCGGTATGATTTTTTGGTGTCGGAAACTGGAGGTCAAGTTTGTTTACCAGCTACTCTGGATATAGACTAAAAAAGTTAAAGCATTTACAAAATTTTTGAGATCTGTTTCTAAGATTCTGTTATTCTATGTTCGGATCACTGTAGAATTTGGAAAATCAAACAATTCATCTCCAAGACTTCTTTCGATAAAAAAAAATGGCTAGAGTTATAGCATTTCCAAAATTCAAAAATACCAACGAGAATGGAGATTTCACGCGAAATAACGCACGGTATAGAAAAAAGTCTCAGAACAGAATAACCTGAACAGGGATAATGGATATAATACCAATCCGATTTGGCTTCCCGTTCTTTCGTGTTTCCTGAAAATGTCATGATTGGTTGATCGGGTTCAATCAGTCCCCACGGTCGATTCTTTGATCAATCACAGGCATCGTAGAAAGCATATATGAGAACAACATTACCCATAACCTCAGTTCCAGGTCAGGAAACCAGAAACGCCTTCTTTAATCTACATATTTGTATGTAATTATTTTTCATAAGACGCGCCATTTTCGTCTTATTCATAAACAAAAACATTGAAAATAAAAAAATTATGTTTTTGGATGAAGGACACAGGCCCAGAAAAAATAAGCATACAAAAGTTTCTCACCAAAGAAATGGCTGCAAAAGTGTGATCAATAATAATTAAATAGTATACGTAGTTTAAATTTCCAGCGTTGGAACTAACCTAAATAATAGAAAATTCAAAAAAAGATCTTCAAATTTGTTTTGAATTTTGTTGCAAAGGTACATTGGAGACAAAAAAAATTAACCTTCTGGAAAAATTACACAAGGTACAATCAAATGCTCAAGAGCGAAATTTTTGGCCTCAAACAGATCTAAAATATGATTTTTACTTTTCCCTTGTGAGATGCGCGCTCTTTTATTCATAAAAATAAGGCGACAAAAATATGTTTCTTTGACTATCGATCATATTATGAATAAAATTGTAATAATAAACATTTATAGAAAGGTTATACAGTTTCACGAGACTGAAGTTAGCTATAGATGTAGATTTGAAATTATGGACAGCGAATCCACGGTACATTTCGAATCGTTGTGCATGCTTTTGCAATTGTCATCGGATTGATGCATTTCTTTAAAACATTTTCCGAATGTTTATTACCCCTTTTTCTGTTTAAAAAATTATTCCTCCATTCTCATTCGAATATCTCGAACAGATATTGCTGAGACGAATTCAGTGATATCATCAGCTTTTTATACGACCAATAGTTTTCTTATAATCGCTGTCCGCAATTTAAAATCTATATCTATAACTAACTTCCAGGCCATACAGTTTCTAGGGTAGCTGCGAACACGAAGGAATAATAAGGAACCTAACTCCATTCCGCCACCTGGCAACAGAAACATTACCGTAAGTGGCAGACATATTTACTGGAAGATCCTAAATTTTCGTGCGCAGGTGCGCAGTTGTCCTCTCCCTATGCATGGAAAAGTATGCGAGTGAGAAAGTTTGTCAAATCGACGTAAGTAAAAGAGGTTATGTCGTTTGTTTTGATGCAGATGGCAAAATGCTTTCCGTGCTGATTAAATATTACGCATGCCTATAAATACGCAATTAACTTATTTCTAAACTGAGTCAATTCATAATCACCTCTAATGAAATTATAATATTCTTCATGTTTACGTTCCGAAAAAGTCCAAACTTTTCAATCAAGTTATAATACTTACAGTATTTCTCTATCATATTAAAAATTTCAAATGTACTTACCAATATTTTTCCTTCTCCAATTCTGTTGACACAATCTTCAAACAAGTACTAAAAATACGGTTTATATATTAATCTCGGATAATGATCAATAAAAGAATATAAAGTCTCTAACTTACGTCAATTTGACCAATTTTCTCACTCGCACACTGTTCCATGTATAGGAAGTGTATGTATGTGCCTACCACTTACGGTAATGTTTCTATTGCCAGTCTCGAAGGGCATCCCACAAACAGTTGGGTCTCCTTATTATTCCTTCGTGGCTGCGAATAAAGATAACAGCTAAATGACGGACAAATATTAATGTAATCATGAAAAATAAATTTTTTGCTTCATTTTGCATTGTGCGGAAAAGCAGTCTCGAAATTGGAAATGGAAAGAAATTGATAAAAGATACGTTTTATACAGAGTGTCGTAATATTCAAAATACATTTTTGTATTTTTGGATTCCAAAAGAAAACATGGAGTCGAAAATAATAGCAAAGTTTTTTTGCCAAGTTAATGATTATCAAGTTATTAACAATAAAGAATAACCATTTAAAGCACGTGTTAGATATCCGAGAGTGTGCGTGTAAACAAGTTAAGGTCGCATTATTTATAATTCGTTTACTTTTGCAGTAGGTTTTGAGTGACTGGTGCAGCTTCACACTTTAGCGATATACAAAAATTGGAAAAAATATATTTTCCTAAAACCTTCGATTCTGTGACAGTACAGGAGGGGTTGGAATATTTGAATTCTGTAGAATTATCTTGAATTCTCGTAGAATTCTCTAGAAATCTGAAAATTTCTCTCAAAATCAGTAACATGCTCGTAAATACTGATGTATTCTGTGGAATTCTCTCAAGTTCTGGAAATTTTTCATAAATCTGTAGGATTTTTTAGAATTCTTGTAGAATTCTCTAGAATTTTTTCGGAATTGTCTATAAAACTGTCAATTCTCCAGAATTCTCTAGGAATGCATTTAATTCTCTTAAATCCTGTAGAAGACTCTTAAATACACTTTATTTCTGTAGAAGTCCCTTCGGTTACAGAGAATTTTCTGAAAACCTTTGAGATTCCCGTGAACCGTTTGGGAGTCACTAGAAATCTGTGAAGTTCTCGCGAATTCCTCCAGAATTCTCTAGAAATATGTGGAACCCTCCACAATCCCGTAAAAGGCTCAGAAATTCTGTTTAATTTTGTAGGAGTCTGGAATTCTGGAGCATCGTCCTGAAATCTAGTCTGGAATTCTGGAGAACCATCCTGAAATCTGTAGAATACTTGTGAAATATGTAGATGACTTGTGGATGTTTCGAATTTTCGTACAATTCTCGAGTTCATTTGGAGTTTTTATTTTCACCTCTAAATTCTTCTTATTCTTCTGCAATGCTTTGCTCACAGATTTCAGAATGATTCTTCAGAATTCGAGACTCTCAGAGAATTGAATAGTATTTACGAGCCTTCTACAAATTATAAGAGAATTCCATGAACAGCTAAGGGATTATAGGACATGTACGAGCATTTTATGTACTTTCAGAAAATTCTGCTAGAATTTACGAGAATTTTACAGATTTCTGGAGACTTCCACAAGAGTTCACGGAAATTTCACAGATTTTCATAAAAATCTGTGAAATTGAAGGAACTTATACAGAAATGAACGGTCTCGACAAGTCCTCTACAGAAATCGACAGATTTTCAAAAAATTCTAGGATATTCATGAGTATTTTACATATTTCCAAAGAATTCTACAACGGTTGAAGGGAGTCCCACGGATGATCGGAGAATTCTGTGACACTGGATGGACATAAATAGAATTCAAAAGTATTCAAGAGCCGTCTACAGAATTGAGGAGAATTCCATGAATAACAAGGGAATCCTAGGAAACTTACGAGCAGTTTACATACTTTTGGAGAATTCTGCAAGAATTCACGAGAATTTCGAAGATTTCTCGAGACTTCACAAGAGTTCACGGGGATTCCTCAGATTCCACAGATAATATACAATTCAACAATATTCACAGATTTCTAGAGAATTCCACAAGAATTCTAAATGATTTTACAGATTTTCGAAAAACTTCCAGAACTTGAAAGGTTTCTACAGAATTCAGCAGTGTCAACGAACCTTTTACAGATTTTGAAAAAATTTTTCATATTTCTAGAGAATTCTACAAGAGTTCAAGATAATACTACAGAATTTAAATATCCCAATCGCTTTTGTACTGTTACAGAATTAAACGTTTTAGAAAAAGATATTTTTTCCAATTTTTTTATATCTTTAAAGTGTGAAACTGAACCCATCACTCACAACCTACTGCAAACGTAATTGTAAATTGTAATTGGAAAAGTTATTGTTAATAACTTGAGAATTATCAACTTTGGATACCAGGACACCCTGCATATCAGAGTTGAAGATAACATAGACGTTGAAGCTGAAGAAGCTCAAAAAAAAAGAATTCATGGTAAATAACTAACAAACTCGTTTAAGTGTTCAAACTTTTTTCATTAAATTGTTTAAACGCATTCTATTTGTTTGAACAATGATTTTCCCAAGAAAAATTTGTTAAACGTATTTTCTGGATTACACATAAATTGAATGACTGCAAGGAGCAGTAAATTTTCGCGAAAGATTTATGTTATTGCTCATGCAATTAGTTCAGGTTTCTTTTATTCAAATTTCTTTTG
>WSXT02210649.1:0-17792 GCA_011762715.2 Neuroterus valhalla
GGGGGGGGGGAATAGAATGGATAAAGGAGGTAGAAAAAGCTACTAGATAAGTTGAAGAAGAAGAATAAAGGAATGTGAGAAAGGGAGTAGAATGGAAAGCATCTGTGGGAACGAAAGGAGGAGAAACAGAAAACGGAAGTCACATGAGAGTATAAGGGCAACTGAAATTGTATAGTGAGATAAAGGAAAATTGATTGGAATGATATGCGGGTGGTCAGTTGGTCGTGGGAGTTGAGGCATGAGCTTTGGAAGTACTCCGTCTGATTGAGGGTTCGATTCCCGCCTCGGACCCTGGAGAGTTTATTTAGAGGAGAGGTCAGTAAATGTAGAGGATTTGTGTTATGTAGTGACTCTTAAACCCGTAAGAGGGAGAGAATATAAACAAATATTCAAAGTAGAATAATATGTGGCTGCCCTTCTTTTGGATACAAGATAAAGAAAGCTCATTGGAAAAAATCAAACCTAAGGCTTACCTAGTGGACTTTCAGTGGCAGGAATTTCAGGCGTTGGATGATGAACAGATTTAGGTCGTCCTCTTTTTCGTGGTTCGGTAGGGGTACCATCAGTCTTACTTTTTTTTTCATCAACCACTTTCATTGTGATCGTAGCAGGAATTGAATTTTCATGGCTGTCATTGGAAGAACCATCATTAGAAATTGCTGATGCTTCAACTTCACGTTTCTCGGATGCAGTTTTTGAGTTCCCGTCAAGGCACTCATTATCATCCACACACATCTTCTCCTCCCCGATGTCAGCGACTTTATTCACGTGCTCTGTATCCTCTTTCGAATCTTCTTTACACTTCTCTTCTACAACCTTGTTTTCAGTAAAAAGTGAACTCCCAGAACTATTATCATCTTCAACCACCTTTTCCGCAATCTTGGTATCAGCATCATTACTGACATCATTACTAGCATCGTTACTGTCAGATCTAATGTCATGAGCATCATGAACATTACCAACATCATTACTAGCGTCATTACCATCATCCATAATTAAATCACTGGGCTCAATCAAGGCCTCGTTGCTGTTATTAGTATCTTCTAAAATGGTTTCTTTTCTGGCTTCAGCCTTCGCATCTTCATTTGACTGGCAGGCATTGTCATCGAAATCCATTTTTTCCACCTTATTCAGTCGCCCTTCGTCCCTCTCAGAGGGACCAGCAATTACAGTCTCGGCTGATCCCATGGACAGGTTAGAATTATCTCCTTCCTCATTCAACAATTCATTTTCTTTCAGTAATTCGCTTTCTTTCGAAACAGCATCCCCCTGCGAACTAGTATCTTCTTCCATAGGAGAAACTTTTTCGAAATCCATTGAAAAATCATCGGAATTTTCAGTCATCTTTGTACTACTTTCTTCGGGAGTCATTGGAACATCCACGTCACATTCTCTAATATGTTTTATACTATCATTGATTTCAATGCTGGCTTCCTTTTCAACGCTCTCTTCATTCTCAATGCTGGCTTCCTCTTCAATGTTTTCTGCATTTTCAATGCTTGCTTCATTTTCGATGTTCATTTCCTTTTCACTGCTCGCTTCTTTTTCGACTTTTTCGGCGAGTCGCGAAGCCTCCATACTAGCGATTTCCTCCAAACACTGATAAACCTTCGGTAGATTATCCAATTCCGATTCAGGGTCGTTCACACTCATTGGGATATCACTGCGTGTACTCACATTTTCTACAGCAGCATTGCTGGAAGTACTTATTTCACATGGATTCGACACGTCCTTTCTGGATGAAGCATCATCAGTGGGAGTTTCGAAGCCCAGATCTTCCTCACCTTCTTCACAATTTTCTGGATCGTCATCAGAACTCTGAACTTTGCTGCAAGTTCCTTCATTTTGTACAAGTTCCGCCTCCTCGCTCTTTGATTCATCATTGCTGCACTCGACATTTCCATCAGCAACGAAATCTACAGTGCTAGCAAACTCACCAGTCTCCTCGTTCAAATGCGCGTACTCGTCATTTGGCTCTGGCTCATCAACTTCAGTTAGCTCTGGCTCATCAACTTCAGTTGGCTCTGGCTCATCAACTTCAGTTGGCTCTGGCTCATCAACTTCAGTTGGCTCTGGCTCATCAACTTCAGTTGGTTCTGGCTCATCAAATTCAGTTGGCTCTGGCTCATCAACTTCAGCTGGCTCTGGCTCATCAAATTCAGTTGGCTCTGGTTCATCAACTTCAGTTGGCTCTGTCTCATCAACTTCAGTCGGCTCTGCCTCATCAACTTCAGTGGGCTCCAGCTTCTTTGCCGTTGAATTTTCGCTTAGTACTCCATTTGATGGTTCTAGCGATGGTTCATCTGATGGTTCTTGTGGCTCTTTATCTGATGGTTCTTGTTCTTCATTTGATGGGTTTCCCGGTTCTTCTAAATCACCTATTTCCATCGAGCTATTTTGAATTACAGGCACCGTGCCTGCTTCAGTAGGAGACTCAACTGGCAGTGATTCCGAATCAGTGGGGAAATCATTTGAGTTTTCCTTCTCATTTTCACCACTTTCAGGAGTTGATTCTTTTTCAACGGTTTCATTTACTTTAATTCTAACATCGCTAATCCTTGCTGATTTATCACTGGCTATTAATTCCGTCTTTTCTGATTCACTCGTAGAATCCTTGATTTCTTCTTCCGACCTTTTTTTGCTGCTAGTCTCAATAAATTTTAATGTTGGTGAATGAGTCGAATCTTTTCTTCTATCCAATGATCTCGACTTAGAATTCCAATTATTATGCTCATTATAATTCTGATGATGGGGTTTTCCTGATCCTCTTGTTCTGCCGTAATGGCTCTGTTTGTTGTAATACCTACCGTTCTTAATTTCAGATTCAGAAGGTCCGAAATTACTATTTTGATAATAGGAGCGTTGATGAGACCGATCATGAGAGCGATCATGAGAGCGATCATGAGAACGATCATGGGAGCGATCATGAGATCGTTCGTGAGATCGATCACGAGACCGATCATGACAACGATCAAGGGGCCGATCATGGGCCCGATCATGAGACCGCTCATTGTTGAAAGAGTTGCGAGAACGGGATGCATTATTTTGTCTCCATCGATTTTCGTAGTTCGGCCTAATGACACTTTGAAAATATCTAGGGTCGTTTCTGTTCATGACTGTATCCTGATCATGTGCAGCTTCACCGAAACTTTCAGACTCTTCTAAACCATCCGCGATGCTTATCTCTTCTTCACACTGCTCTTCGGATGTGATGTTTCTTTCGGTAACAAATTTTGCTCTGCTTGCAGAACGCGAATTTTCTTCTGGACTCGTGTCAAACGCTTCAGAAGTTTGAAATTTTTCGTCTGTGAACACAAGTGTAAAAAACATCAGGCTTAGATTTCTGTAGTTATTAAACATGTTTTTTTTCTGTACTTTAATACTGCAATCTAAAATCGAATATTAAAAAAATAATATGAATGTGTAAAGCGAAATAACGGCGAAGGATTGTCTTTAGTACCTAATCATAGTAATATCGTTCAACACTTGCCAAAAACTATAGCAATAGAATTTAATTTATTTGATTGAAACCCAACTTTACCGTGGATAGTGGAGTGATCTCATATTATTGGAAAAAAATTAAGAGGTTTCTCCGTATGAACTTCCACATTTCATAATAAAGAATTTGAACTCAAAACTTTGCAATACATTTTTATAATCAAGTATACATTAGGATGAGCGGAAAAAGAAAAATTTCTGACAATCAAAAATGGCTAGTACTGAAAAGTTTATGTGTGTGGAGACAAATGAAAATCTTTCATTACCTTTTGAAATTGAAATGGGGTCAAAAAAATTTCATTTCGAGAATTTCAAATAATTTTTTTACGAGTTATAAACTTATAGTAATTTTGTTCAAGTACAGTTTTTCGTATCGAATATATTACTTTTTCTAAGATTCAGTTAATTTTAATTTTTTTTTTTTAAGTTCATGTCTAAAATGGTTAAACATCTATGAAGTCTGAGAATCAATTTTTTGAGGACTGAGGAAATTACAGCTTGCTTCTTTAGTAAGAAGTGAAAGCATATCATACATAGTAATAATTTTCTCTAGTTCTTATAAAAATAAACAACAACTTGAAGAATATCATTTTAGCAGATTTTCAAAAGATTCCAACTTGAACCATACTTATCTTTTGAATTAAAATTTTTTATTACAGAATACTGTACACAAAAAATGTACCATGTAACTTGTTTGTAGCCACAATATTGAATTCTTAAAATTAAAAATTTGTGACCTCATCACCACAGTCTAGGACAATTTTTTATTTCAAAGTCATTGCAGCTTTTTATTTGTAATAAAACTTAAGAACTCTTCAGCACTAGTTATTTTCAATTCTTGAAAATTTTAATTCGAAACCCAAGTTCAGCTTAAAAGACGACGCAGACCGAATCCTTTGAAGGTGGAAAAAACAATGGTGGCATTGGATAATATTTTATAATCCATCCTAAGGGCGTTAGAACCAGGTCCTAAACGCAAAATTGAATTGCCTTATTTCAATTTCCAAGTAATTCATTCGCATCTTTGTTGGAAAGTAAGGACCTACTTTTGTTTTGAATCAAGTCCATATTGAGATTCAAAAAATGGCTAATTTCATTCAAAGCAATGGTTTGACACACAAAGTATTGAAATCAGCAATTTTTGTTACGCCCAATACTGACTTTATTAAGTACAGCTGTAAGCCCTAATTATTCAAACAGGATGTAATTCTAGAATATACGGAGTAGAATAAACAAATACAACTTTGAGGTTAGGGCCTGATTCCGTAGCCCTAAATATTCTCTTTACGTACCTTTCAAAAGTTCGAACAGTATATATCCTTCGCAAATTGGGTGTGCAAACTTTTCACCACATCTTTAAAGGAAAATTAGGTTAAAAACAAAAGACAAAAAGACGTTTAGTTTGATTCTCTAAACCATATCCATTTCAAGTTGGACAAGCTGAATAACTTCAAGTCGCAGAATTTGTCACCGACGAAGTATGCAGACCACTCTTGAAGTGAATTGTGCAAATCGAGCCATAAGAAATTTTATTTTATTATAGATATATATGACCCCTCAAAAATTGTTTCAAAGATGAGAGGAATCTTCTTGTTTTTAAGAATAAGAAATGGTATTTTTCGGTCAAACTATGCAAGATACGAAAAAAGGTTAAGAAGCAAAATATAAGCCAATTTCCCACTCCGTACACAGACATGATTGAAAATAGGAGTAGACCCTAAGTATCCAACAAAGATAAAATTGTAGTACATATTCATGGATTAAATTGGGGTGAATCAATTTTTAGGTTAGGACCACCAGTTTAGGCTCACATTTTTTTGCTAATTTCTTCATAAGACGCAAAGTTCCCGTTTTAATCGTAAAATATAATGTTGAGAACATAATTGTTACCTTGTTTTATTTCTCTGTCACTGCTTTGGTTAATCAATATACGTTCAAATTAAATGGGAATTTATATTTACTAATTTGTAGAATAACAGATAAGTTCAGATAACTTTTTTTTAATAATGCCCTGGCGAAAAAAGTCCATTAGCTCGGTTGCCTCTAATCACGAAAACATCCCTTGGGGTGTCAAATTACTTTTTTTTTTAAATTGCTCCGTTTGTGACACGTAATGCATAATCCTTGTCCGCAGGTATAAAAGTGGTTTCTAGAGAAAATCATGAATTTCGTATTTTGCTGATCTAATAAAAAAACATTCTATTTGATTTCGTTGTTTTTTTTAACGCAATTTTTCCAAACCTCTATGACTTTTGACCCAATTGAGATATTGAAGTTTTCTTTCCAGATTCGGTCAAGGTTTACCATCCTCTCTTGAGGTTTGCTGAAAAAGTATCAACTCAAACAACTTTTTGAAAAGCCGGCCTCTAAATCCGATGACTTAATATTAAGCAGAAAGTAGGAGATGAAGAAGACCGAATTTTCTGATGTTGGTTCTTTGAAGAGCAATACGAAAAAGTGGATACTTATTTCCAGAATTCTTCAAATCTTACCTCATGTTTCGATGTATAATAGAAAATAATTTCTCCTAATAAAATATGTTTTTCAACCCCCAAACTAGTATCAAAGGATATCTATAATATCTATAAATCGCATTGATATGCAGTATTAAAGCATAGATAAAAACATTTTTGAAGAACTGAAATATTTTGGACCTTAAGGTCTGCGGAACATTTTGATCAAACCACTGCCGAATATCATTGAAATAATGATTTTGAAAATAAAGGAAAGAAAATGGGCAGTTCTTAAAGTGTAGACTGAAAAAGCCTATTTGAAGACTCTTGTCCAACTTGACGAAGGAAATAAAGAGATCGCCCAATTTGGAAAACATGACCTTAGACCCAAGAGACCTGAAATCATGAAACATGTTCATCTTACCCTCAGAAGTATCTTCTTGCTTCACTGGCTTATAAGAATGGTCAGAGGAACCAGCATCGTCTTGATCAGCTTCTTCGTCATCAGAAAATTTCAAACGCAAGCTGTCGTCAGAGAGAGCTTCGTCCTCATCAACCTCCTCACCTGCACCGTACAAAAGTTCTTCCTCTTTTTCCTTCGATATATCATGCGAATCACAACGTGCATCAGTACTTAGTAAAGAGCAAAGCTTGTTTGATTCGGTAGAAGGGAGTGTGTCGATTCTTACTGCCTCCATTATCAAAGAGGAATTCGAAAAGTCACAGAGATTCCATTACTCCCATAATGCTACTACTCTGCGAATAACCAAAGTTTTTTGGTTAACATAAGAAACTAGTTTATCAAGATTGATACATTGGATTAAGGACAAACGCAAATTTATTTTCAACTCTATGATTAGTGCAGAATTTTAAACAGTTTTTTAGTTTTAACCAAAACCAGAAGCAGACTGAATTTTATCAACGCGCACAGTAAATCTTGGTTCTACGCAATTTATTTGAAGAGTTCGAAAGACTTGTAACATTTCTAGAGGTTTAAAGGGTTTCGGCAGATTTAGAAGGATTTAGAAATATTGTGAAGACTTTCAAGAGCTTTCAAAGGAATTCATAGAATTTCCGAAAATTTTTTCATTATTTCAAAGAATGTTCAAAAATCTCTCAAAATTTTTTTTTAGATTTCAAGCGAGAGGTTGATAAGTCGCCAAGTCAGGTGTGCATATGTAATGAAATCTCCTAAAGTCTCTCAAAGTCAATTGAATTCTTCAAAAAATGTCTGAAGTCATTTAAATATCATCAATTTCTGAATATTTTGTAAGATTTCTATAAATTTCACAGAATTATAAGAATTACTGAATTTGATAGAATTTCCAAGATCTAGGAAGGATCTCAAATACTTCAGATGATTTGACAAATTCTACGTGGTTTCGAAGAATTTCTTTGAATTGCGTAAGATTTGGAAGGATTTTTAAGAATGATTTATTATATTTAAGGATATTTCAAAAGATTTCATAGGTTTTCAGGGGACTTCAAAGTATTTCAGAGGATTATTAAGGAATTACAATGGATTTGATCAGATTTCCGAAGAATTCAGTAATTTTAAGGGACTTCAAAGGTTCGTAATAAGGAATTTTAATAAATTTGGAGAATTTAGAAGGCTCCAAATGTGGTTTTGAAGAATTTTCTAGAATTTGCAGGGTTCTATAAAATATTCTGAAACATTTTAAGGGTTTGCAACTGATTTGGTCAGATTTTCGTAATTTTACAGGACTTTTAGGGCTGTCAATCAGGAATAATGATGAATTAAGAGGATTTGGAGGGCTCCAAATGTTTCAAAAAAATTTAATCATTATAGTTTGATTTCATTTATTTCCAGAGATTATTATAACTTAAAATTGAGATATTCCAAAGATTTGAATCTTTCAAAGGATTTTGTATGATGTAGACGAATTTTCAAGATTACAAAAATCTGAACGGATTAATAAAAATTTGGAATATTTGGGGATATTTTGAAGATTCCTAAGAATTTTCAAAAGCTTCAAAATCTTCAAGGGAATTTAAGATATATAAATGGATGAATGAATGCAAAAGATTACAAGGGATTTTCAAGAGATTCAAAAACAAAAATATTCTTCATGATTCTAAGGAATCAAAAAAAAAATGTGTGGTTTTAAAGAATTTTCTAGAATCTGCAAGGTCCTATAAAATATTCTGAAGGATTTTAACGGTTTTGCAACTGATTTGGTCAGATTTTTGAGATTTTTGTAATTTTAGGGGACTTCAAAGGCCCTCAATCTGGAATATTAATAAACTTTATTAGATTTGATGCATTTTCCCAAGTTTTCAACAGAATTTTTCAGATTTTACAGGCTGGGAAAATTTAGAGTGGATTAATATTATTTCAAGTGGCATCGAAGAAAATTTATAAGATTCAGAGGTTTCCATAGATTTCAAATGTATTTAATTATTTTAAGGGATTTTCGGAAAGCATTCAAACGTTTCAGAGAATTTTATAAGATTTTGAGAGATATTTGAATTCGGTTTAGAACTGCAAAGAATTTCCTAAACTTTTTAAGGATTTGGTAGGATGTTAAAGGATTTTCAATATTTTATGATTCTTTTAATGATTCCAATAGACTTCAAGTAAATTTGAAGGGATTTCGAAAAACATAAAATTTCAAAACAAATTTTTTTCACACGGATTTAGTACCACGCTTGTACGCCCCGAACAAAATCCTGATTTTTACATAAAAATGAAAAGAGAAAGAGATGCTCAATTAAATTGGGATTGAAACGGAGAATACAGAAGCAAGTATTATAGAATAATATAGAGGCTCAATCTGAAATGCGATCAGGTTTGGCGCTTTAGAAAAAAGAAAATGATTTCAGATTAGAAACAATAATTTTTATTCGTGATTTTCTTGAAGCACTGAACACTCAAAAACACCCATTTCAGTTCCAATATTTCAGTTCTCAAAAATCTAATATCTCATATTTTGATTTACGTCTAAAAAATTTCGGTAATAATTTTCTTTGCACAAACTATTGCCAAGAAATAATTTCAGCTGTGCAGGAAATTGAATTATTTTATATGAGAAGACAGCCTTAACTTCCAACACGTAGTTCTTATCGAAAAATTGAGTGTTCTCAGGTCTCGTGGGGTAGAAAACACGAAAAACACATCATAACTTTGAAAATTGTTCCTGTTTCTTATTGCACCAAATATTATCTGAATAATGATATAACAACCTGTACCCTTTCTCATCTCATCATTTTGAACTATTTTATAGATGTGCGATGATAAAAAATAACAAAAATGTATGTGTGATCAGTAGTGTGATCCAGGAATCGCTAGTTTAACAGATGTAATGTGCACTTGAAAATTGTTGTTCCTTTATTAAAGTAAAATTTGTACGCAAACCAATTTAGAGACATATTCTTCAAAAGTAAGTTATGCAAAAAATGCGTCTAAAAACTTTGAACTATGCAATTACAAAACACCAATAATTTTTCCATGAAAGAAAAAGACTACAATTGTCCTGAAACATTATTTTGTAAGTGCGAAAGCAACAAAGATATTCAGAGTTTAATCTGACTGAATTACATTTTTCACTTGATTTAACTACATTTTTTAGGAATGTTTTTTTTACAAGAACAAGAGTTTCCGAGTGCATATTGCATTTCCCAACATCAAAATTTTCTGTACCACTCTAAGGAACACCTTTATTGCAATCTGATACATAAGCAAGTTTTAGACAAATTTGAACTCGGGTTTATTTGAATAACTCCCAGAATTATAACAACGGGAATTACAATAATAATAAAAAACACACCAAAAAAGGTCTGTTATCGAAATAAGCATTTTTTTAAGTAAAATTCATAAAAAATAGAATCATATGAAATGTATAAATAAAAGCACCTAACTGCGAACTTTATTCCAGGACAACAGAATCTTGCACTGTTTTCGAAATTGTTGACCCTTTTTTGGAAATATTTTGCACTAACATTGTTTTTACTTAAGACTTTGACATTTTTTGCGGAAAATTGACTTTTTTAAATGATAAACATGTAAGACCAGATTGATCTTATTTAGTTATTTGAATAATTTTTCATAATTCATCCTGAATAAAAAATGTCAATGTGAAATATTTACTCAAAAGGTTCAAATTAAAAGAAAGACAGAAACTTTATCCACTTACTTGCCCTGAAATAAGGAACGTCGTTCTCACCACGCGTTTTCAATTCTACAGTAAAAGTAAAATAAAGTATCATTCAGGGGCCTATCAATTTCTGGTAATGAAATATGTTCCCTATAAATAATCTTTTAAAAGTTTTAAACTTAGGTGATGAAAAAATCCCCAAGTTAGTTGTGAAGAATGCTGGTTGAACCATGAGAAGACTTATTAAAAAAAGTGATCAAAACTAGTTTTTAAAAAATGATCTCCCTACAACGATTTGTATTTTTGCAGTTTTGAATAAATAAATAAATAATAAAAAATAAATAAGTAATTGTTTTTTTAAAAGTGCAGTTCATAATTCTAATTTTTTTTTCAATTTCAAAACTTTTTACTGCCGAAACAACTTTTTACTGCCGAAACAACTTTTTACAACGGCAATTTTTCTAAATACCAATGAATGAATCTCAAGAAATATCATAAATTATTATTTTATTCTATTCATTATCTTATCTCAAAAAATCGTAATTCTCGGAATTTCGAAAAAATTGTGAGTATTAAATCCTCATGATAATCTACATAACATGCACGATTTTCAAGATTTTTGTAAGATTGAAAGTTTTCCAGTTTTTCTAGGACCATTCTCATTATTATAAACATAAAAAAAAATCGAATAAAAGATGTAAAGCTTTGCAAACTGTCCTGAGATGTTTTCAAGTGTTTAGAAACTTGATCGTACTCAAAATTCACATGAAAAAAATAACGTTTTAGGAAAGTTCTCAAAGCTCTACAAAATTATTTTAGTTGGCTTGAGATTCATGAAAACGAAATTATGTCGTATAAAAACTAAAAATAGTGAAATCTTATGACGTTTTTTAAAACTTTCAAATTTTGCAAATGGTATAAAGGAACAAAAATTCAACTTTTCAGTGCCAGCCTGGTTGCACTATTCGGTTTTTTACAAAAAAGTAAAAATTAAAACAAGTGAAATGTACAACCCCCATCAATTTTGATAACCGCAAAGCAGAAACGCTTTCCCAATTGTTATTTTCATACGTAACTGTCACTTCTCTACTTGAAAGTTTAAAATATCACTGCACATCTGAACACTCATCATGAAATTCAAGATTTTACGGAAAACCACGAAAAGGTTACTTTTTCGCGACATTCAACATTCATTCTTCAATAAATTTTGAATAACACATTGTTTACATTTATCAAATTTCACGCAACCATCACACCTCATTTTTATTTGGGTCATGTTGACATTATTATTGTGGAGTGGAAACGATAGCGCTGAAAGTTTGAGGTTATAAATCGTGTAAGTCATTTAACTGAACTTTGTAAACAGTGTTCTTGAAAAGTGTTCCAGCAATGTATTATTCAGACCATATCAATGAAAGGAAATCTTATTTTTATTATGAATGTATTATGTACATACATATATATATTAATTTCCGGGTTTTACGTAGATTTCCCTTCGTAGCTGAATTCCTTTGCTCAACAACTTCCTCCATATGTTCTCTTATCTTTAACATTTTTGGGGCTCTCATTACCAAAGTTTCGTGAATTAATAATTGCACTTACATTTCAACTATTTATATTACACACGCGAAACCCAGTGGGCCTGATAAAACACGGGAGGGGGGTTCAGTGCCCGTCATGCTTCCTTTCCACGATCACTATTTTCCTTAACTTTCCATAGGTAACTATTTATCAAATTATTAACTTTAAAAATATATTCAAATATTTAAAACCAATTCCAAATACGGACTTGACTTGTTTTCCCAAAGTCTGTTTCTTTCTATAATAAATAAAAAAAATCTCATAATTAATGCTCGCGTACCCACAGTTGTTATCAACATAATTTAATTTTCGGAATCGAAGTAAATACTTCAGCAAATCAAACATGAAAGATAAAAGGCTTCCAGCAAGTTGATCGATTTCTATCCGGTTCTATCCCCAATTTAAAGAAAGCTATTTATCATCACAAACTTCAGATATTTTAAGTATTTTTCAGTCACTAAATGATCAAGACATTAATTTCAAAGTTGCAATTAAAAAGCTTCATAATACTATCGAATTTGCCCCTAGTATGTGTATATAACATTTGTGACCAAACTCACTTTGTAACCTAACCTCAATATATCCCTAACCTACGTGACGTTGTCACCACAAATTCTCTAGTTACATAATGTAGTTACAAACCAATATCACATGACACTTCAACTTCACAGCCGACGCTTTATCTTCATTCCGTCACGTGCGAAACTTCACAAAATTAAAAATTAAACTTGTATTTAAAAAGAAAACGAGGAAATCTATCCTCCGACCAACGCTAAGGACGCTAGCCTGCCAAAGCACTGTAAAGCACTCGCAAGATGGCGTCCAATGCAAGGTTGAAATGTTGAATTAAAGCTACTCGCATGGCATGACCCGCATGGCATGACCCGTATGACTGGCACTATGCCTAGCTTGAATTTTTCAAAAACTACCCAACTTTTATAGTTTTTTCATTTTTCATGCATACAAATATCGATGAACTATACAGGAAATAGAAAACTTCAGGTTTAAAATTTTGTGCAAAAAAAACAATTATTTGACCTTGAGAATTACAACATAACCTCGGAAATGTCACTAGAATTAAAAAGGATCGAAAACGATTGAACAAGATTCGAATACATGAGTATTTATAGAAAAAACTCGTTGAGTCGGTTCTCTTAGCACCGTAATAAATAGCCAGGTGCGTAACAAAATAGGGCGCTGTAGTAGTAATACTAATCACAAGTCGTCACAAGTATTAGAATATGGGACTGCAATTGCAAGATAAAAATTTTCGCCGAGAATCCCTTTTTTATTTTTCGTCTTCGCTAAACTGAATAATAATTCCTGAGTCATTGTATCCCCTCTTAATATACAAATACTATACGAACTGACTCCGTCCTGGATATGCGTCGCAGCATGTACCTTGACCTTGAAAATTGAATTTCGATTTCCCAAGTAGGAATTCGTACGAATGGTAGAAATTTAATTGGCTAGGACATACCACATTCTACACATATCCAGAAAAAAATTAAAATAAAATAAAATAGAATTTTTTAAATGTCTTTTTACGGCTACACGAATTTTCAAAGTGGTCTCAAATTTCGTCACAACATAGATAAAGTGAAAATACAGAGGCTTTTGCTGTTACATCTGTCGAAATGATATTTGAAATAATTAGTTTTGTCATAAATAGACATTTTCATTTTTATCAATTATGTGTGCACGTGCGCGGAAACATATAATTTTTTTTTAATGTCTCGAAACTCGTCGGGCATGCAAAAAAGTAGTTTATTGGACTCACCATTCAGTACAAAAAACAAATAATAAATGTTTATCAACAAGTGTCGATAAAACTATTTAAAAAATACTTTGGGAAACATTATACAAATATTATTAAACAAAATTCAAATATCTCACATGGAACATTTGATAATCTCAGAAACATACAATAGAGCAGGTTTTCTGCAGTTTCCTCTCCCCTGGTCAAATTTTCAGGGAAATACAAATACTTCCAATAAGACTAAAGAATTTTTCAACAGTTTAAATTGCCAATTCCTTGTTCTCGAATTTTTAAACTACTGTTCTATGAAAATATTTATTGTTCAAAATCGAAAAAGTATTTATCGGAAAAGATTCTTTTTTCTTGTTAAAGTATTTATAGGATGTGTGTAACGATCTCGATGGACTACGGTAGATTGCGCTAATTATTTAATAGTCTGCAAAAAACAAAACTTGAATAATGTATATAATTCAAAAAGTTTCTACCAGTTTTGACTCCATTGAACACAGAAATACATTTTATCCATAACACTTATGTTTGCAAGAAGATTGAACAATTTATTTATGCGCATGTTTTCATTAAAAATATTTTGTAAATTTAATAAAATGCAATCGTTGATTTCTTCTTAGTGAAAAACAGTTCTTTAATCATTTAATACGCGAAAAAGTAACTTCATTTCTGGATCCGGAAAACCTGGAAAAAGTTCCTGAATTTTCATCCTAAGACATCCTGAATTCTGAAGATTATGCTTCCACCACGAACTGAGGAGCGGAAAATAATAATTCAAACCCGTACTTTGGTGGGGGCCAGCAGCTAGGTGCCCTCCTACTCTGAATCCGCTCCTGGCGGAAACGGCGATCATTTTGTGGCGAGAGCACACGTCACGAGATGGGTTGGGCACCTGCGCAGTTCCCCAGCGCAACTTGAAACTCATGACCAAATCAAATAGAAAGAATAAATTTGGTAAAATAAGGATTAAATGCCAAAACTAATTCATAGAAAATGTCAATTTTCGAAAAAACACCCCCCCCCCCCACTTTTGCAAAATAATTTTTTCCGCATTAGGATACCAGGCGTCCACTTTTTCTGTCCCGTGTCAAAGATATTATCCGTGTCCGCTTTTACATGAAATGTCCGCTTTTTTCTCGATTAGACCTATTTAAAACTGTTGAACTGAATCGAAATTCAGTAAAACAATGTTGAATAAAGATGTACGAATATTTTATATTATATTTATATTTCATCATTTGTTTTCTGATTTTTTTTTCAAATTTCTTTTTTTCCAATTATTCGAAAGAAATGGGAGGGGGATGGTGGTGTGGAATGTCCGCTCTTTTCACTTAGGCCATCTGGTAACTCTACCTCTATACGCACAGGTGAAGCCTTGCCATTAGTCTATTTTGCAGAATTGTGTAGCCTATTTTGCAGTAAGCTGTAAGCCTCAAAATGCATGTTTATTTTCAAAAATGTTCTCAATTCAAATGTTAAACACGAACTAAAAAATAATTTCAATATTTGCACGTTCGCAAAAAAGGGGTTTCTGGTATAAACTTATAAAACAGTTACTTTACATGAATGTAAAATTTAAACATTCTTGTTTCACGTATGAGGGCTAGATTCTAAAAAGGGGACATGAACGCCGACGGCGCCGAGCGGAACAAAGGGTTGACCCCTGAACAGTGCAGTAAGCAGAGTTCAGGGGCCACTGGCCGCACCGCTTAAGAGAAAAAGAAAACAAAGGCAACATTTTTTTAATTTTCAGAATAATATTTGAAGCCCGTGCGCGAAAAATTTCGTTTAACCCTCTTTGGAAAGTTCGCTACCTCCATCGGCCATGCTGGTCACGAGTTCAAGTTCCAGCCGAGGCGCCAATATTCTTAATTTTTTTATTATGTTCACAATAAGCAAATGTTTGTCGAAATGAGCTAAAAAATTATTAGGAGACACTCATTGAATCTAATTTTCAAATTACAATCTTCAACTCATCTTCAAATCACAAAACCCCTTTAGATCTTGGGGTAATCAAGGTCCGGGGATAATCAAGGTCCGAGGGTAATCAAGGTCTCAGATGGGCCCACTCCAGTTTTCCGCACGGGAGCTGACTTCTCGGTTATTGATTTTTCATGGACTCTGATCCGCCAAACTGAAATTAATATTCTATTTTTTCATCAAGGCCAAAACCGAGGCCAAAACATGGATTTGCAAAACCAGGTAAAGTATTTCGAAGATGTATTTATTTTTGCGCGAATAACAACAACAATAGCAAAACACTTCATAGAAATTAAAAGTTACACATGGAATTTTCATCGTACACAATGAAAAATAAAGTTACCTGTTAAACTGTTTTTTTTTCAACCAATAAAACAAAGATTTTACAATGTCATTTGAAGGATTAATAAGCTAAAATTACCCTACTTTGACGGGAAGATATAAGTTCAAAATTGTTGAAATCGATTCTTAAGATGAAAACAGTTTTATCGAGAAATTTGTTTTTGCACTGTATATACGATGAAAATTCCATATGTAACCTTGGTTCCCGACCAGACTTATTTGTTCTTCTAATGCGCTCATTGTTTTTAACTTTGAGAAACAGCAGTAAAATTGTTTTGGGCATAAATTAATATGAATCTTTAAAATTCTATCTGGGGATACATTCTATCAGTGGGATAATTTTGGTTGAAGCTTAAGAACGCAGTCAAAAAAAATTCTAACGTAATAAGTAAGTAGTCATTTCGAAGGTTAAATTGTTCTACGCAAAATCGTTTTCAAAGCTTTTCACCAAAAATCTTTAACATGGATTTTGTAGATGATTATGGTAGATGATTATGGTAGATGATTGCAAAAAAAAAAGGTTCATCCCCCTATCTTCCGGGGAAGGCTGTCATTTTCAACCCCCCAAAATATCAAGAAGCAGGAAAAAATTCCGAAACGTGTTCAAAGCTTCTTATCTAATATTTTAAACATGGATTTTGTAGATTTTGATGAAAAAAAAATGTACAAAAATATTTAACCCCCTAACTTTTGAGGAAAATAGTCAATAATTAGGGGTTGAGAATGACAGCCTTCCCCTTCAGATAGGGGATAAAACTTTTTTTGGAATTATTTACCATCAAAATGTACAAAATCTTTGTTTAAGATTTGAGGTAAGAAGCTTTTAGCACGTTTAAAATTTTTTTTCTCGATTTTTGCTATTTTTGCGGGTTAAGAATAACAGCCTTCCCGTTCAGATAAGGGGATGAAACTTTTTTTGCAATTATTTACCATAAAAATCTACAAAATACATATTTAATATTTTATGTAACAAGCTTTGAAAACATTTTAGAATTTTTAATCGATTTTTTGACATGTAGGGGTTGAAATCTATTGCTTTCCCCGGCAGTTAGGGGGATGAAACTTTCTTCACAGTTATTTACCATCAGAATCTACAAAATCCATGTTTAAGATTTAAGGTAAAAAGCTTTCAGCACGTTTTAGAAGTTTTTTCCCGATTTTTGATATTTGAGGGGTTAAAAATGACAGCCTTCCCCTCCTGATAGGGGATGAAACTTTTTTTAAAATCATTTACCATCAAAATCTACCAAATACATATTTCAGATTTAAGGCGAGAAGTTTTTAGAACGTTTTAGAATTTTTTCCCCGATTTTTGATATTTTTGGGGGTTAAATATGACAGCCTTCCCCTTCAAAATAGGGGAATGCAAATTTTTTCCAATTATTTATCATCAAAATCTACAAAATTCATGTTTAAGATTTTAGATGAGAAGCTTTGAAAACATTTTAGAAATTTTAATAGTTTTTCGACATTTAGGGGTTGAAATTGATTGCTCCCCGCCAGCTAGGGGGATGGAACCATCTTTTACAATTATTTGGCATCAAAATCTACTACCTCCATGTTAAAGATTTAAGGTAAGAAGCTTCTAGCACGTTTTATAATTCTTTTACCAATTTTTAATATTTTTTGGGGTTAAAAATGACAGCCTTCCCCTTCAGGCAGGGGATGAAATTTTTTTTCTCAATTATTCGCCATCGGAAGATACAAAATCCATGTTTAAGATTGTAGGTAAGAAGCTTTGAAAACATTTTAGAATTTTTTATCGATTTTCGACATTTAGGGGTTGAAGTCGATTGCTTTCCCCGGCAGTTAGGGGGATGAAACTTTCTTCACAGTTATTTACCATCAGAATCTACAAAATCCATGTTTAAGATTTAAGGTAAGAACCTTTCAGCACGTTTTAGAATTTTTTTCCCGATTTTTTATATGTTTGGGGAGATAAAAATAACAGCCTTCCCCTTTAGATAGGGAGATGAAACTTTTTACATTCTCATCAGAGAAGGTATTAGATTTGTGTAAAATTTGACCCCCTCCGTTTTTGTCGAATGTCCACGT
>WSXT02210660.1:0-17790 GCA_011762715.2 Neuroterus valhalla
CAATTAAAAATCACCAAATCTGAAATTTGAAAATAAGTAACGTTTCAAATTTGAAATAATTAAAAATTTTATCAATCTGAAAAAACTAATCTGAAAATGTTCTTCAATTTAAACTAATTGAATTCAAAATAGGGAGAGTTTGAATGCTTATCTAAAAATGATGAATTGTTGTATTACTTGTAATATAAAAATGTCCTATTTCAAGCTTTGAATTGAAAATTTTCCAATTTTGAACATTTCATTAATTTTTAATAATTTCTCATTTTTTAAGCTTTCCTGTCCAAAAGGGTCAATTCTGAAAGTTTTTACCTAAGAATGATAAAATTAAAACTACTTTCTATTTGAAATTGTATTGTTTCGTAAAACTGAAACTAAATATATTAAATTTCGAAATTTAAATACCAAATTATTATTTTTCAGAGCTTTCATTTAAAATGATCTTGTTCAAAATCTGAAACATGCATTTTCGAACCTTGATTTTAAAATTATACAATCTTGATTGTTCTTGAATAAAGATTTTTTCAAAAAGTTTTATTTATGGGTCAATTCAAAAATGTTTATTATTGAAAAATATCAATTCGATCTCATTCAATTTCGAATTCAAAACTTTGAATTCATATTGTCCTATTTGTGAACTTTGGATTGAAAATTCTAAGATTTTAAACATTTGATTCGTTTCTAATTATTCCAATTTTCAGAGTTTTCCATTTTGAAATGTTTTATTCCAAACACATGCAACGTCCAATTATTTTATTTTTAATGCTTTTTGTCAGGTTGACAACGTTTGGAATCCTTTCCATTTTTAATTGTCTTATTATCCCAATTTTAATAAAACATAATCCAATTGTTAACGCTTATCATTCAAGAATTTTCTATTCAATTCCGTCGAATTTGAGATTGAATTTTTTTTTTAATTTCAATCTGAAGTTATTGAATGTTGAAAATTCCTAATTCAAAATGGTGCAAAAACTTCATAAATTAATGATTGATCCAAAATTGCTCGGTTCGACCTTTTTTTAGTCTAATTTATATAATTCTAAATTGAAAGATATGATTCCTATCCTGATTAAACTGAAATTCTACTCTCTTAAAAAATGTTCGATTTTATACCCGCTTTTAATTTCGAAGCCAAAAATATTCTTTGAAATAATTCATTTCTCAACTCTTTTGTCTGTAACATGTTCAATTTAAAATCATCTCGATCTGGAATGTTTCAACTCAAATTAAATTTTACCTTGAAATTTTCGTTTATTCAATCTAGAACCATCCCATTCCAAAATTTGAAAATTTATAAGCATTTCATACTTTTTAATTCGGATGCTCCTTAATTTCAAATTATAGAGCTTCAGGGAGTTTCGATAAGAAATTGTGCTGTTTCCCATATTTCAAATTTTTAATCTGATATGAAATTTTTTGATTTCCAAATAAGATATTGTTCCATTTAGGGGAATATAAAATAAATTTAATATAAGTGTGGTATCATTCTAAGAACTTTGAATGAAAAAAAGTAAAGTTAAAAAACCTTCCAGTTCTAGAATTATTCATCTTGAAAACATATTAATATAATTGATAAATAATTATAGCTTCAGTTTCAATTGAGATTGAAAAGTTTTTGAAAATATGTTTCTAAACTGTTGATAATTAAAACGATCTAATTTAAAAAGAAAAAAAGGAGTGAAGAAACAAAAGAATATTTGCGAACCAACTTCATGGTGCTTACACGAAACTGCGAACACACAAAAAGATTATTATTAATAATCAAATAATTCCAAAGATTTGCGTATATTATATTATATATCGTTCTTGACGTTTGTATTTCTAGACTTTATATAATAAATTGAACAATTAAAAAAAAATGGGAATAGATAAAAGCATTCCATGAACATGAATATTTTGATTATAAATTTTTTAAATGGACAAAGTAAAATAGTAAAAATGAGAAAATATCACTTTTTGTAATTAATTTATAATTAATTGATTTATTTATAATTTAAAGGAATAAGTTACTCCCCATCAATGTCTTCCTTTTAATTTTATTCTTCATTTCTCCTCTTTCTTCCCCTCTTTTCATCTTTTCTTCTTTCCTTTCTCATAGACTTCCTTCCTTTTTCGAACTCATCTAATAACTCATTCGAAAATGAAAAATGCAACCATTTATACTTGGTCATGCCAAGTCAGCATGTTTACATTGACTGTTTACAGTGTATATTGTCTTCTGTTTTGGATCATTGGCAAACAAGAATTTTTACCTAACTAGTAGAGAGGAAGTGATTTTGCAAACTTTCACTTTATTCATGAATTTCTTGTGTGTTCGGGAAGATTATTGGCGAATCATTCGATTTTTCAGTTGGAATTTTGGAAATGCGTTGGAAAATTTTAATAAAAATATTCGTTGCAAAATTAGTTGTCGAATTTCTTGCAAAAAATTCTAGTCTCTACGAATAAAGTTTTTGCATACATCCATAGTTGTGCAATTTAAAATTCTATTTTGTCATATTTAAAATGGGCCAAAATGGATTTTGAGAAGGGTAAATGGCACAGTTTCACTACTTCCAACTTTTGGGATATTTGAAGTGAAAGATTTTCGAGTTATAATTCAATGAACAATTTACCATCTTTGTGGAATGTATACTGTATACTCATCAAGATTTTCGAGGTTACTTTCTCAAATTGGAAATATTTTAAATAGGGCGATTTAGGTTTACTCAAAGACCAAATTTGACAATTTTTAGATAAAAATTTCCAAACGTTCCCATTAAAAACCTCAAGTATAAAACAAAAATTCAAATTGATAATATTGAAACTCGTAACCAAAATTTAAGGAATTTGAAATTGAGGATAAAAAAAATTCAGTTTCTTATTTAACGTCCAACAATCAAGGTGATATCTAAAATGCCTAGAAATTTAGAATGAAAACCAAGAATCAAACAATTAAATTTGAATAAACAAATTTGGTGTTTCTACAAATTTCGTTTTTGGATCCTTAGTTCTCATTTCCGATTTTCAGGAATTCCAGAGAAAAAGTCATAACTTCAATACTCCAATTTCTGAAAATTAGGTACCTAATTTGAAAATAAATCACTGAAAATAAGACAATTTTCAATCCGAAATGCTCAAATTGGAACCTTTTCCAATTTTTTAGAGAGAATAAATTCAATGAGCGAGATATGAATCACGACTTTGAATTTAGTTAACATCTTTTTCTGAATTATTTCTGATTCCCTAAAGGGCATGTACCAGAGTTTACGTGAAAGACGTCCTATTATATATTTTTAACCATTTTACAAAATACCAGCAAAATATATTCATTTTTTTAGTACGCTTAAATTCTTCCGAATTCTCTTGAAATTTCTCAAGTTCTCTTAAAATTTTTTAATCCCCTTGAATTCTTTCGAATTCTCTTGGATTTTCCCAAATTATCTTGAATTCTTTTGAATTCTTTAAATCTAACTTGCATTCCTTCCAGCCATTCAAGCTCTTTGAATTTTTCTACCTCTTGAAATTTTTTGAGTGGGTCTCAAACTTTGGAATCTCTTGAATTCTTTGAATTTTTGTTATTTCTTTTTAGCATTTGAATTATTACATCACTGAAATTTTTGAACATTATTTCCAACTCTTCCAATTCTTCAAATAATTTTGAATTCTATTGTCTCCCCTAAAAACTATTGGATTCTTCTCGAATTTTTTTTGAATCCACTCAGGTTTTTTCAAATTCCACATGAATTCTTTCGAGTTCTCTTGAATTTTTCCGAATTCTCTTGAAATCTTTTGAATTCTTTAGATCTAACTTTTATTCTTTACAGCTATTCAAGCTCTTTGAAAATTTTCTGCCTCTCTTAAATTTTTTGAGAGCGTCTCAAATTTTCAAGTCTCTTAAATATTTTGAATTTTTGTTATTTCTTTGTAGCATTTGAATTATTGGATCACTCCAATTATTTAAAATTACTACAAACTCTTTCCATTCTCTAAATTATTTTGAATTCTATAGTCTCCCCTAAGAACTTTTGGATTCTTCTCGAATTTTTTTTGAATCCACTCAGGTTTTTTCAAATTCCACATGAATTCTTTCGGATTCTCTTGAATTTTTCTGAATTCTCTTGAATTCTTTCGAATTCTTTAGCTCCAACTTTTATTCTTTTCAACTATTCAAGTTCTTTGAATCTTTTCTACCTTTCTAAAATATTTGAGTGCGTCTCAAATTTTCACGTGTCTTGAATATTTCGAATTTTTCTTATTTCCTCGTAGTATTTAAATTATTGAATCATCCAATTATTTATAATTATTTCTACCTCTTCCAATTCTCCAAATGATTTTGAATTCTATTGTCTTCCCTAAAAACTTCTGGATTCTCCTCGAATTCTTTTTGGAGCCACTCAAGTTTTTTTGAATTCCACTCAAGTTTTTTTGAATTCCACTCAAATTATTTCCGATTCTTTTGGATTACCCCGAAGTGTCTTGAATTCTTTACAATTCTTTATATCTTACTTGTATTCTTTTCAACTATTCAAGCTCTTTGACTTTTTTCTACCTCTCTAAATTTTTTTAGTCCTTCTTAAATATTCAAGTCTCTTGATTATTTTGAATTTTTTTTATTTCTTTGTAGCATTTAAATTATTGGATCATCCAATTCTTTGAAATCATTTCTACCTCTTTCAATTCATGAAATGATTTTAATTTCTATTGTAACCCCAAAAAACTTTTGGATTCTCCTCGAATCCTTTTTGGAGCCACTCAATTTTTTTTGAATTCCACTCGAATTCTTTCGGATTCTCTTGGATTTCCCCGAATTCTCTTGAATTCTTTTGAATTCTGTATATCTTACTTGTATTCCTTTCAGCTATTCAAACTCTTTGAATTTTTTCACCCTCTCTAAATTTTTTGAATGTGTCTCAAATTTTCAAGCTTCTTGAATATTTTGAATATTCGTTATCACTTTGCAGTATTTGAATTATTGAATCACTGAAATTTTCCAAAATCACCCCCACCGCTTTCAGTTCTTGAAATGTTTTTGAATTCTATTGTAACCCCTAAAAATTTTTGGATTCTCCTCGAATTTATTTTGAGACCACTCAAGTTCCTTTGAATTCCACTGGAATTCTTTCGGGTTCTCTTGGATTTGTCCGAATCCTCTTGAATTCTTTGAATTTTTCTTATCACTTTGCAGTATTTGAATTATTGAATCACTGGAATTTTCTAAAATTATTACCAACTCTTACAATTCTCCAATTTATTTTGAATTCTATTGTCTCCCGTTAAAACTTTTGGATTTTCCTGGAATTCCGTTTAAATCCACTCAAGTTTTTTTAAATTACCCTTGAGTGCTTTCGGATTCTCTTGGATTTTCCCGAATTCTCTTGAATTCTTCAAATCTTACTTGTATTATTTTCAGCTATTAAGGCTCTTTGATTTTTTTTCTACCTCTCTAAATTTTTTAAGTGCATCTCAAACTTTCATGTCTCTTGAATTCTTTGAATTTCGGTTATTTTTTGTAGCATTTGAGTTATTGGATCACTGCAATTTTCAAAATTATTTCCAACTCTTTCAATCCTTCAAATGATATTCACTTCCATTGCATCCCCTAAAAACTTTTGGATTCTTCTCGAAATCTTTTTGAATCCACTCAAGTTCCTTTGAATTCTACTTTAATTCTTTTGGATTTTCCCGAATTCTCTTGAATTCTTCAAATCTTACTTGTATTATTTTCAGCTATTTAACCTCTTTGATTTTCTTCTAACTCTCTAAATTTTTTGAGTGCATCTCAAACTTTCATGTCTCTTGAATTCTTTGAATTTTTATTATTTTTTGTAGCATTCGAGTTATTGGATCACTGCAATTTTCAAAATCATTTCCAACTTTTTCAATCCTTCAAATGATATTCAATCCCATTGCATCCCCTGAAAACTTTTGGATTCTTCTCAAATTCTTTTTGAATCCACTCAAGTTCCTTTGCATTCCACTTTAATTCTTTCGGGTTCTCTTGGATTTCCCCAAAGAGTCTCAAATTCTTTTGAATTCTCTAAATCTAACTTGTATTCTTTTCAGGTATTGAAGCTCTTTAATTTCTGTCTTCGTCTTCAAATTTTCTGATTGCGTTTCAAACTTTGCCAAATACCAAATCTGCTTGAAAAAACATACCATTCTCAAATTCTTCAATTATGTCATCAGTGTCAAAAAATAATGATTTTTCATGATTTGCTGGGGGGAAAGTGTTTGAAATAACAGAGGTTTTCTTAAAGATTCAGGATTAGATTTAAAAACCTTTGGAACTTGTCACGTATCGAAAGAAAATGAATTAGAAAAACGTGGAAATCGTTTTTACCATGAATTTCACATAAAACTGCTTTTTTAAATTTTTTGGGGTATTTTCTGAGAAAAATTGAAAAGGTTTCGTAGGGGTTAGGGAGTTACCAAATTTCAATCGACAAAAAGCTGGTAACGAATACAAATTTTGGGGTTGGGTATATTCCAAAGAATTCAATTTTTTGGAATACCCTAGTCAATATACAAAATAATTTGATGATTTAAAAGAAGATATTGTAGCTCCAGGATGATGTTTCCACGAGATAGTAATATTTTGTTATTTAAACATTCTTCTCAATATTGAAAAATGGTTTAAAATAGACCAAAAAGAACTTATTATTTGCATATTTGACCGTGGATTATTCCCGTAGTGATGTTTAGAACATATGGGATCTTCTTTCATATAAATTTATACCTCTAAAATCGATAAATTATGCAGATCATCAAATATTCTGAAATTGGGTGTTTTTGCTCTTCTATACCCTTTTCTAATATTGAAATTTTTAAACAACTTAAATTTGTTTCTTATATTGATACTTTCAAATGTCGAGACTTCTACCAGTATCATCACTTTAAAATTTTGGATACTTTTCCAATTTAAATTGATCTAAAATTGCGGTCACTTCGGAATTTACTGATAAAAATGAAGTTATTAAAAAAATTAGAAAATGATGTGGGATCGTCGAATGTTGGATGAGAAAAAAAAATGAATGAATCTATATTTCATTGAAAAACATAAATAATGTCAAAATTTTCATATTCGATGTGAACAACATGCAAAAAACACGGAAAACATGATCCATCGTCAAGTGCACAGAAATTACTCAAGGTAACACATTAGACAGTTTGATTTTGGATTTAAGTTAACCTAACATAAGATATATTTCTACGTTATTAATAAAAGACTACTTTACACAATTACACCTGGTGGGTAAATAGTATGACATATGCTATCAAACTGACATAACGGTTTAATGCTCTAAAGCCAGTACAAAGTAATCTTATCATTTATTTCTTTAAATAATTTTGTGTATTGAGCTTTTCAATTTTATCTATATTCGTATCAGTTCTGTTTTCAACATTTTTAAATTAACATTAAGGATTTTATTCTACTGTGATTCTCCCCATTACGGAATCTGCAGCCTTGGAAAATTCAAATCGTATCAAATTTCGTGTCTCCCAAATTACCGGAGTCGTTTTTCGGGTCCAATTTTGTTTTATTTTTTCTAAAAAGTTTAATCACATTGAAGTAAGGATGCTAAATCCGAGTTGAGACAATAAGTGGGAAAAACATCTCGAAAAGATAAGAAGCATTCTGATCAAACGAACCATTGTATGATTTGAGTGGTTCTCGTTTAAAAAAATATCTTTCTAGTTGACAAACTTTGCGGAATGTAGTTCAAATTTTGGTGAGTTTTTATGAATTATTTGGAAAACAAAAATTATTTCCTGACGGGGCTCAACCACAAATTTTATTGAACATCCGTCCGCCTCACAGTCGATTTTCAACTCTCGATCTTAAAATAATACCAATGACGCTGTACCATAAAAAAGTAATTTATACATCCTCTCTTTGTTCCTCACACTCTTTTTGTTTCTCTGTCTTGCTCTCACGCACACCCTGCATAGATCATCTCTTTCTCCTTCAAAAAACTCCTGAATCGCTTACACAGACTTTCTCTGACAACATCTCATATTTTTCTCTCCCCATTTCTCTTAGACTCTCTCTGACTCACTCTTACACTCTCTTTCTCTTGAACTTTCAAACTCCTTGAAATTCTCTTTGTATCGATCTCACACACTCTGTCTGGCCTCTCTCTCTCTCTCTCTCTCTCTCTCTCTCTTTATCTGAAACTCTAGCTCATTCTCTCTCTATTTTTTCCCTCCCACATGTACCCTCACCCTCCCCTTCTTTATCTCGCACTTAATTTATTTTTCCAAAGGACTCTCTCTGCCCCTCACTCTCTCACTCTTTCAAAATCTCTCTTTCTCTCACTCTTTCTCTTCCCTTCTATTGCAAACTCCTTGTCTCTGCTCCTTCCTCTCACACCTTCTCTTTCCTCCGCCCGCCAGAAACAATCTCTTCCCCACTCTCACACTCTTTTTCCCACTCTCACACTCTTTTTTCCACTCCCACACTCTCTTTCTTTTGCTCACACTCTCTGTTACTTTCAAACACACTCTCTATCTCTGCCCTTCTCTTTTGAACTCTTTCAAATTCTCTTCTGTATCGTTTGCACATACTCTTTCTTTCCCTCTTTATCTTGAACTCTCTTATTCACTTCCGCAACCTTTCTCATACGATTATTTTCTCTATTAATTGCAAACTCTGTCTCTCCTTCTTTGTCTTACACCTATACTCCTCTTCCCTTGGAGTTTACCCCCCTCCCCTCTTCCTGCCCTCACAGTCTCTTTCTTCATCTCGCACTCTCTTAGTCTTTCAGAATATTCTCTCTGCCTCTCACTCGCAAGCTCCCTAATTCGCCAACAGACTCTTTGCCTTCCTCATACGTTTTCTCTTCTTTTGAATTACGAATCACCTGCTGCTATTTCTTGCTGTCATACTTACACTCTGCTCTCTTTCTCCTTTAACACTTCTTCTGTATGGCTGTCAAACCTTTTGCTTTCCCTCGCACACTTTCTCTCCTCCTGATTGTGAAACTTCTTGCCTCTCTTTCACATAATTGTCCCTCCGTTCAATTCCCAAATTCTTTGCTTCTCTTACGCTTTGCTTCTCTCTCTTTCCTGTTTCACTTCACTTTTTCCGCTCTTTGATGATCTCTATCAAACTCTTACTTCTTCTCCACTCATTCTCAGATGCCTTCGCATTTATCTCACACAATCTCCTGTATCTCCTGTAACCTCAAAGCCACCCTGCTTCGGTTTTACACTGTATACGTCTTTCTCTGAAACTCTCCCTCCTCGTTTGAGTCCTCGAATAGAATTTGAGATGGAAAGAATAGGGGAGAAAAGGCAGAAAGAGTAGATAAACTATATTCCATACTTTATACAATATCATCCATCCATACCTTATTACTATGACCGCTCTTACGGTCGCTTCCATTGCCTTCAACTTCCTCGCTTCGCCTCGCACGCATTTCCCTACATTTCGTCAGCCTCGCATTGCCAAAGTCTGCCTCCGCGGTTCCTACCTATTTCTTATCTACTATGACTTATTTGCTATTCCTTATCTATTATTCACATTATTTACATTGAACTGACTTCTACTTCCTCTCCTCCTTACACATCTATCTACATTCCTCTTCCTACTTCCTTCTCTTCCTCTCCATCTTACCCAGCACCCACTTCACCCACCCTTTTCTCTCCTCTTTCATGCAGTATTCCCTCCATACTTATTCCACTCCTTTCTACCTCCTCGCATTCTTCCACCCAGTGTTCTACCTTTGCGTACCCCTTCCCACACAATTCACACATTCTCTTCTCCTCAGGAAGCCAGAACCTATCAAAGCCCTCCATGCTTCCACGTTATACCTTGACCCTCTTATACTCTCCTCTCCTTCTGCCTTCTTTCTATATCTCCATGCCGTTCCTCTTAACCATCTCATACACCTTTCTTTCTTCCTCATGATTTCTCCTACTTCATCGTCATGCAGACCGTTTTTCCGAAAATACCTGTCTCTCTCACGCTCCATCTTTCCATCTCCTCTCCTGTTCTCCTCCTGTCACTAACACTCCCTAACTAGGCTACAGTGTGAAACAGAAATATCAGAAGATAAAGTGGAAAGAGAAAGAGAATATGTGATACGGTATAGGGGGAAATAGGGCAGAATGAAAATATAGAGTGTGCTTGTGTGAGATTAGGTGTGATTTGAAGAGCGTTTTACCTTATGTCAGAGGCGGAGTGTTGAAGTTCAATGAAGGGAGTGTGAAAGATGTACAGATACGGGAAGAGTTTGAGAGACACTAGGAGTGAAAGTTTGTTCGAGAGAAAAAAAGTCTGAGATAGGGAAAAAGAGTATGATAGTGATATTAAAGGACGTTGTAAGTGGGCCAAAGAGGAAGAGTAAGTGTGTAAGTTTAGGAAAAAAAGAGTTTGAGATAAGGAAGATAGAGAAGAAGATAGATAAGAAGAGCAGGGGGGGGGGAGAATAGGAGAATAGGAGAAAAGAGGTGTATTGGGAGGTTCAGAGAGTATAAACTTTGGGCAGATAGAGTTGGAGATGAAAAAGATGGAGGAGAAAGGAAGAGAGTGTGCAAGCGGTGCGATGCAGAGAGAAAGTTGATAGGGAGATAGAGGGGTGTGGAAGTTCGTTTTAGAGCGAGAGGGAGAAAACTCAAGAGTAAGGATTGTATCTGTGTATGTTGGAGGGAGAAAAAAGTGGGAGAGCAAAGGAGAGAACTTGAGAAAATGCGAAGGGGGGAAAGAGTGTAGGAGAGAGAAAGGCATGTAGTTGCGAGGCAATAAACATGTGGAAGGTTAGATTACATAAAGGGTGAGGGTCATGAGTGAATGAAACATGGATAAGGATAAAAAATATGAGTTTGAAAGACAGAGAGTGTGAAGGTTAGTCATAGAAAATTGAACATAAGAGATAAAGTGTGTTAAAGATAGACGAATGCAGAAAGAGTTTGAGAGTCCCTGAGAGAGAATGGGTGTTCCAAAGACAGGAGGAGAGAGAAGGGGGTTCAGATGATCCAAGAAGGAGCACAGAGATCTTGGTATCGAGAGGAAGGGGGGAGAGAGCGTAAGAGATAAGAAAGGCAGGGGTTGCAAGATTGAAACAGAGACAGTTTGAGAGTTCGGAATACGTGGGAATATGTGGAATAGACAGAGAGCGACTTTAATAAAGGAAGTTTTAAACAGAGACGGATACGGGAAGAGTTTGAGGGTCACTGAGAGAGAAAGTATGAAGAGAGTGAGAATGGGGTTCGGATAGTATGGAGTGAAGCACTTACAGGTTAGGAACGAATCGTAGGGGGTGGAGAGTGTAAGAGAGAGTGTAAGAGGCAATAAATTGCAACAATGGTACGAAGGGAGTTTCAGAGTTTTGAATATAAAGAAAGAAAGGGGTGCGGGAGGTAGGATAGTGAAGCAGGTTAAGGAAAAGTGTGTGAGAACGAAGCAGAGAGAGATTCAGGTAAAAAGTGTGAAGGAGAGAGGCAGGCAGTGGTAGAGAGTAGTAGGCGGGGGCAAGGAGTGTGAGAGTGAAGCAGGGAGAGGTTTAAATAGAAAAGAAGGGGAGGGGGCAGAGAGGTTGAGAGAGTTGCAGATAGAGTTGGGGATAAAGGCGGAGAGGAATAGAGAGTGTGTAACTATGTCTGATTGAGAGAATGTATAGGCGTGTGTAAGTGAGACAGAGAGTAGGAGGTCAAGAAAAGGGGGTGTATAAGACTGACAGATACAGAAAGTGTGAGAGAGGGATTGGAAGAAGAAGTTTGTTCGAATAAGAATAAAGAGTGATGGAGGAGGGGCGGTGAGATGTTCGAGTGAAGCTAGGGATTAAGAGGAAGAGAGGAGGAATTTGTTTGTGTGTAGAAAGGGGGTGGAGGAGAAGGGGTACAGAGAATGTGTATCTTTGGAAGTTTGTCCGATCAAGGGAATGAATGGGGAAAAGTGTCGTCTTGGGAGTGTGTGTGAGAGGGGCAGAGTGTGAAGAATGAAAGTTAAAGTTAGAGAAACAAAGTTAAAATCAAAGCCATCCTTAAGGGTAGAAAATATATTTTTATGCATCACGTGCATAAAAACGGCAACATTTCTTGTATGCCAAGTGTGCGCAAAGTATGAAGTTTTTCTGCTGTGAGATCGGCGTGCTGTAATGCAGAATTCTCGCACGATTTTGCGTGCGGGGATGCCGCATTCTCGCACGATTTTGCGTGCGGGAATATTTACACACATTCCTCCTACACTTTTTGCAAAAAATATCGTGTGTATCAAGAGCAGGAAGTTGCTTATTTATAATCGTAATAAAATATACTAAATATTGAAACGTTCTTGGCTTAAACATTTGGAAAATTTTCGGGACTTTCCAAAATGTCTATTACGAAATTGGCTTTCGTCTATGTTGGGCTGAAGAATAGGCAGTCTTTGAATATGAATGATGAAACAAAATCAATAAAGTGGGTCCAATTTATGTAATTGGAATAAGCTCTGGATGTTGGTTTATGGTTTATGGTTTATGGTTACAAGAGCTAGGGGGGTGAGTTTGTGTTGAGGAGAGATTGTAGGCGAGACTGCCTGGGGCTGATCATCATCATCTCTGGGTGGTCGGCAAATTTATTTTGCGACGAATTGAAACTAGTTTCAATCGACGACTCATTTTACGTGCCCCTCGCGTACTGCGTATAGTGTACAGTGTACAGTGCACAATGTACAGACACTACATTCATACAGTCTTTCCTAAGCTCGCTCTATCCTATTCTATTGCATTCCATTAGGGTCTAGACTAACTCGTTTCGTTCCATCCTACATTCCTACATCGTGTACAAAATCCACTCTGCAGTCTGGCAAGTCGAATGGAACTCCCTCGAGCTCCACGTCGTGTCTGGCTCCGAGCTTCTTTCCTATCTTGTACAGTCAGCCATGTTAGTAGTATCTACTTTTTTTCCTTCATTCAGAATAATAGGATATGCCTCCAAGAGAATATTTCGGTAATTCATAAAAATTTTACTACTCTCCAGTCCCTCTCATTTTTCACTTTTCAGTTTTGGATCATTTATTTTTTCGAAAATTTATCTTAATAAAGTAATCACTGCAGATTATAATATTTAATAAAATTAAGGAAATTTAGACGACTTTTCTTGCGAATTGGGATAAAAAAATTAAGCAAAATGTCATTTATTTTGAGTTGAGAAGAATGAAAATCATGAATGAAAATTAATATTTTTAATGTCTCCTATGCTATTTTAGAATAAAACTTGAAAATAATTATTCAAACTATTTTTAATTCGGGTCTAAATTGTTATTCTTGTACTTGCATTTTTTGTATACTTCAAAATCGATTTATAAACATTAATTCCGAATAATAATTTGTTAATTTGTTGTACAATAAAATGAGAGGATTTTTTGAAACGCCTGAATGAAAATAAAATAAATCTCAGGTCTTTTTTTACAAATTTTCAAATATTTTTGCCCTTTTGCATACGTGCTTTAAAAGATTTTTGGAATTGATTAACATTTATCAGTGCTTTAAATTAATATCTATCACAAATACTTATTCTCTAGATCACTTGATCTCTAGATCACTTGATCTCTGGATCACTTGATCTCTGAATCACTTGATCTCAAAGTATTTTCTTTTCACACTCTCTTGAGTTAACTTTAATTAGAAAAATATATATTTTATAGGTGGTTTTGAAATTTTCTTGATTACTCGCCAGAATTTGGAAGCACCCAAATTGGGAACCTTTTGAAATTCGCGGCTTTTATTTTTTTGAGATTATTGAAAATTCGAGTGCCATAAAAAAGCGGCCTCCCAAATAATTTTAATAATTATAAACTAAGGATAATCAATATTTTTTGTTCATCTCAAGTTCAGGTACTTTCAGGTCTTGAAATTTTGGGAATTCGAGTTTTTTGCAAAATTTTTATGCTCTAAAATTTCAAAATCTTTATTGTGTTAAATAATTTTCAAATTTCTACCGCTTCAAAAATTCTAGCACTTTTGGTTTTATCAATTATCAGGAGATTTCAAAACATTTACATTTTTCATATTCAACTATTTTTTAAAAATAATTTGGGTGATTTCAAAAGTTTAAATTGTTTATTCTTGAATCTTATGAGCTTTCAAATGTGTACCATTCTACTGAAACTTTGACAGTAGCCAATTTTTATTCTTTGGATCAAATTAATTATTTTTTTTTTATCACCAATAATAATTTTTCAAAATTTAAACATTACCATTTGAGAAACATAACTTGCATAACCCTGCAGAGTTCCCAGAAAAGAAGAAATTGAAAATAAAAATTTAAGAATTTCACCGATAAATGAAAATTACTTTTCAATTAAAATATTTGTTTTTTTTAATTGAAAATACATGAATTAGATATTTTTATTGGTCTGAATATTTTTTTAGAGGATAAATTATATTTGATAAAAATCCATTTGTAATTGTTAAAGTTTGTTAATTTTCTATAAAAAGCTATAAAAAAAACTAACCTTTTTTCTGTGCCATGTCGAGAATTTCACAGTTCCGGATATTTTATGATTCAGCTATTTCAGGAATTCTTCATTTCGGGATTTTTATATTGTCGGTAATATTATGATTTCGGGAATTTCCTATTTCGAATTAGTTTTTTCCTGTGAATTTTGCAGTGTTGATAATTTTATTTTTCAAGATTTTTTAGTTGTTCCACTTGAAAAAGAACCTGCAAATTCATTTCCCAAATTTATAATAAAAATGTAACTGCTTAAAGGATAGGATTTAAATAAATTTCAAATTTTAGAAACATTATTGTCGTTCACTGTACGTAGCCACAGAATCAATTTTATCACTCGACGATTTATTACTTACCCGTTTTCTTATGCAACCGCATAATCGTATTACTTTTTTTTGAAATGCTGGCTCCCTTTACTTTTTTATCTCGTCTTCAAACTTTACATAATATGAAATATCTTCTCTGCTTTTCACCTTTTTCTGTTTGTCTTCTCCCTTTCTAAGACATGATAAAGTGGAAGGTCAGGATCAAAACATAAATTCATGGTCATCACTGTAAAACCTCTTTTCCTATTATATTTTGGCGGGAAAATGGTTTATTGAGTTTTAATGTTATAAATACTTGAAATTTAGTTCAAAAAATCCAATATTTTTGCTTTTAAATTAAAAACTGTGTCGTTTGAAAATTAATAATAAAAGTCCAAAATGATTGAAAAAACTGTTTAGTGAAATAAAAAAAAATGCAATTATACAGAATCTAAGGAAGTGGAAGGCCCTAACCTAAAAATTGACAAAGTTGACTGTTTAGTTAACTTCAAAATAATTCAGCCAAATTTGGACGTGGAAATCAGAACTAGTAGATTTTAAATTCTGAGAATAACTTTTGGAGAAATAACCGTAATTGCAGCCAGGTCGAATGAATTTGAGAATAATTAAGTGAATTTAGTTTAATCGTGCTCTATTTGGTCAAAATTAAACTTAAGTGCATTTGAATAATTCAGAGTCAGTAAAACTGATTTCAATATGCCATTGAGATTTTATTTTATTTCAGTGATTGTGAAGTAATATTAATTGAATTATACAAAATCCAAGTGGATTGAAGGAGACTCGATTCGATTAAGAGTGTTGGAACTAGACCCTAACCTCAAAATTGAATCGCTTTATTCTACTCCATTTATTCATTGAAGTCTAGATTCGAATTGAAAATTTGGCCTATTTGAATACACAAAAAAGATTGAAATAAGACAATTTTGCATTTCGAAAACAGACCTAATCCAAAACAGATGTGGGCAGAAAGTATCTAAGTTGTTTTAAGGTTAGGATCCAGTTTCAACGCCTTTGAAGTTAATTCAATTAAATATGAATCAATTCCACTAAATGCAAGGAAACTTATCCAAACTATGGATTCAAATAAATTCGAATTTTGTATATATAATTTAATTAACTTCAATCGAAATTTCGAAATAAGAAAATTAAATTGGGTTCTGAAGTAGATCTTCATTGAATAAATTGTAAGAAATTCAATTCAATTGAATTAGGTTCAAAAAGAAGTGGATTCTATTAGATTCAAGTAAATTCAAAGTTGTTCTTTTTGAGTTTGTACAAGTCTTTTCTTTATTTGAAGAGCAATCAAGAGAATTTGTTCAAATTCAAGTTAAATAATTTCAGTTTAATTTAGACCAATTCAATCTGTTTCTTAATTTAAATAATAATAATAATAATCAATTGAATTGGAATTCTAATAAAATTTGAATTTGTAGGTCTGATTGAGGTATCTATAGTTTGGCCTAAGGGCGTTGGAACCAGGCCCCAGATTCGAAACTGAATCCTCTTATGTAACCCCATAAACACTAGAACTTTATCTCTGTTAGATAATTGGGGCCTGCTCCTGTTTTAAATCAAGTCTGTATTCGGAGTAAAATATTATCTAATTTTAATGCTTGTTTGAAAAGATTTTTTTGAATGCTCTGGTGAGAATTAACAAAATATATTTTACACAAAAATGATTTTAATCAGACAATTTTTTATTCCGAATAAATACTTCATTCAAATTAGGAGTAGGTCCTCAGATTTATTTATGGAAGTAATGGAATAAAATCAGTCAATTCAATGTTATTTAAGAGGATTCGATGAAATTCGAGTGATTTCAGCTGGGTTAAATTAAATTAAACTAAATTTGAGGGAGATGATACAAAATAACATAAAGTTTTTCATGGCATACCGAATCCGAAATTATTTAAACTTTAGGTATCAACAAAATTTAAAATAAAGAAAAATACGAAAAATCGCAGATTGACAGTAAAAGTCACGTCCTTGTTTTAACGAAAAAAGAAAACCCTGATTTAAAAAAAATGCCAATCCACACAAGAGATTCGAAAAACCTCTATAAATTTCACCATTATCTCCCACCATGAATAAAAAATTAAAATTAAAAAAGAATCGACCCAGAATCTGGATCTCTTAAATTGTAGAGATCGATTCCTCCATCTTTTTGATGTCACTATCAACCCCACTAGTTTTTATTATTTCGAGAGGGATGTAAGAGGTGTGGTGGAGGGGGAGGGGAAGTTATAGGGGCCCATAAGTGATAAGCTCCCTATTATCTTTGTCCTCTCTCTTCTTTCTATTCTTCGTTTATCCCTTTTTTTCCACCCAAATATTAATCTCGGTTCCACTCTTTTTCGAAAAATCAGTGGATATTAAGACCCATCCGGAATGTTTTTCGGATCAGTGCGGCAGCGAACGCTCGACGAGAAGGTACTGTTGTGCCCGTCGCGTCGTCGAGATACTCTTCGTTGTGTCTCCGGTTCCTTACTCTTTCTTTCTCTCCTCCCTTCCCAAAGTCCTCTTTTTTTTTCTTTCTTTTTTTTCTCCAATTTTTTCCCTCTTTTTTTTCCAACTCTCCCTCACTCCCTTTCTTTCTTCCTCGATTATTCCCTCTCACGTGCCTCTTCGAAAATACGAACTTTCCGGTTTTTCTGAATACGGCGGTACAAAACCATCGAGGTTGCAGCTCACTTTTTCAGTGCCTCGACCACTTGGCCGTGTCCTTCTCTCGTCACATCCGTAAGTAATAAGTGTATTATACCCTCTGAGATACAAATTCACAAATCCACAACACCACAAACACTTGTCGCCTGAAAATAAAATGAAAGGAAGACAGGAAGGGAGACATTCTCTCGTGTGTGGTAATAAATCGTTGTTCGAAAGGAAGGTCAATTTAAGGGTGGAAAATGACAAGATTATTTTTAAATATGATTTTACCCCCAAAAACCAATTTTTAATGAATCTGTTTTGGAAAATATTTCTTGTTTTCTTTGAGCCCGGACATAAACTACGTTACTAATTTTGGACTTCTTTACCCCTCCCCCCCTCC
>WSXT02210671.1:0-17788 GCA_011762715.2 Neuroterus valhalla
CATTTGCAAGGTAACCCGTTGTCCCATTTCCTAATTAACTTGTTGTCCTATTTCCTAAGTAACTTGTTGTCCCATTTCCTTAGTGAACTGTTGTCCCATTTCTCAATTAAATTGTGGTCCTATTTCCTAAGTAACTTGTTGTCCCATTTCCTTAGTAAATTTTTGTCCCGTTTCTCAAATAACTTTTGGTCCTATTTCCCGAGTAACTTGTTGTCCCATTTTCCAAGTAACTTGTTGTCCCATTTCCTAAGTAACTTGTTGTTCCATTTCCCAAGTAACTTGTCGTCCCATTCCCCAAGCCCCCTGTTGTCTCATTTTCAAGGTAACCTGTTGTCCCAATTTCTAAGTAACTTGTTGTCCTATTTTATGCCCATTCAGACCAATTTAGCATTTCGAGGAATATGAACATTTACATTCTTGTGTTTAATTAAAAAAGTGTCTCATATAATTTAATTGTCTGTGATGAACAGCTATTTCCAATTAGGCAAAATTTGTTTTACAAAATGGCGCAATATCATTCTATCACGTCGTCAAGAACATTCCAGAAGCTTAGTACGGACTCGAACCCCTATAGCTGTGTAACGTTCTGGATGTCGGTAACAGGAATCTGTAGTCAGATTCCGCGTGGGTCATTCTAATCACTACTCTAAACAAGGTAGTAAATTTGCGAGAAGAAAATCGCCAGGTTGGAATCTTTCTGCAAAAGGGAACGTCCTCTGAATAATTCATCCAGAAACGTTCGAAACAATCGAATTGCTTGTTTCTGGATGTTAACACAGTGAGACCAAATAAAACCGATAGATTCCGAAGCCGATGGAAATCGAGAATGAAATTAATGATTCCGGGACAGTGGAGACGATTGAAAGTAGAAAGATGGGAGAAAAATGTAATAATGGAGGTTGAATCAATGGCGTCATCCTGTTTTCTTGGATAGGGTTAAACGTGGGAAGTGCCGGAGGCGGAAATGAATCGAGAAGGCAAGGAAGGCTGGCAAGGCACACGGACTTACGGACGCAAGTTCGATCTTCGAAAGATTGATTTCGCCATGCGATTCTCGCAATCCGTCGCGATAATCTATCTATGAAAGGCTGTGCAGCAGTCGTGATTCTTGGAATGATTCTATTGATGAAGCGCTCGTTTCGAGTCCATAAAGGACCCCGTCGAAGCCACAGCCGAAGCCGCAACCTTTCATGTTACATGTCCAGTCTTCGCTATCGGTAACGCGCTAAGTGCATGGAGCTTTCAAAGAATTCAATTTTACGAATTCCACTCTCATGCCTGTCTTGTCTGTTTGCATGGAAATCATCCGACGCGGAAAAAAATGGATAGCCAACCTGAACATCTACAGAGAGAAAAATGGAGTGTCGTACTTTGATTGTCGAAATTCAGATATGTGGCAATTTTCATTTTCACTGTAAATATATTTTAGGTTAGATAGATAGCCGATAGATCGATAGGTCGCAAAGGGGCACAAGGGCCAACGTAAGAGAGGGGATGATGAGGGATGTCACTCGAGTGACGGCCTTACTGACAAGTTGTGACATTGTATTGTATAATTGTTTGGTTTTGTTCCATTAAATATTGTTTTAATCAAGTTGGTAATTATTACAATCTACACCTAGGTCCATCTCCAAGCCAACACTATTTTTCTTTAAAATGCACTGCAAACTCAATCTCATTCCACCCGAAGTCACACCTTCCTCGGAATGCGCTCGTGGACGAGACGGTGCGGGGGGTTTAGAGAGGGGCGCTCTCCTCGCTCCATTCTCCGCCACTGCCGTGCATTGAAAGTGGGCAGTAGTACCCCAGCATCGATTTTCGCAACTGCGCTTCAGTTGGCATCAGTTATTCGCGTGTATTCGGCCCTGACTGTTTACGTTTCAGCTCACTCGATCTCGTTCCAAGGCCATTGATACCCGAAACCGGAATGAGATTGAGTTTGCAGTGTAGACATCAGATGTTTAGTTGGTTCTTGTGAAGTTTATCATGTACGGTCCATAATTTTTTCCTTTAGTCAGAAAGACTCTTCTCTTATGTTCAGCTGAACCATCTGCGAAGAATTAGGCCTATTTTCAGGGATAATCAAATCTTCACTCTAGGTTGGTTAAGTTGAATATCTTAATTTTACTTATTTTGACAATTCAAAAGGGTAAAGCTCAGTATCCAGGATAACCAAAATCACTCTTTAAAATGGTCAAGTCAGACATCTTCCTTTTGTGTGTTGCGCGCGCGAGTTGGAGAGAGTGCGGTCGGTTAGCATCACCGACTGTTACATTCCAGGCACTGCCGTCCATTCGAGTTCTGTTGTAACCCAGCGCTGATTCGTTGAGAGCGGGTTCGTAGGCTGCCGTTGAGTGGTTGAAACCACTACGGGTAAACTAGACTGATTTTGAAATGAAAACACCAGTTTTAATGTTTGATAAATCACACAAATTCAGTCAAAAGTTTGGTTCAAAATTCGTATATGTATTTAACAAGTACAATTGAAGCACGCAAGTGCCAAAATTAATCAAGAAACGCGTCATGCTTCAAACTTTTCAGCGGTTTGAGTCTATGGTTTTATCCCAATTTCTAAAACTCTATGTTCAAAATGACAAAATTAAGAGGAGATTTTACCTCCTCTCCTTGACCAAGAACCAATCACATTATCAATGTCATTGAATTTTGGAACTAAGTAACCAATCACAAAATAGGTCACTTTACTCCTCCTACAGGATATGAGTCACAAAATGAGTCATTCGAAGATTTACATTTGTAAACAGAAAGGAATCAAAACAATTTAGAAGTTCACTTCAAATCCCGTTGACCAGTGCCAAAACCAATCAATGATACTGAGATTAGGACTATGACTCATCTTTTAAATACACAATTTCAACGATAATGGGCGATTTCTATTCATAATTATTCGATAGTTATATATATTTTATAATAATTCATAAAATAATTGCAAATGATTGATTAAATAATCAAGATAGAACAACTTAAACTCACATTATTCTAACCCTAACCTCAAAAATGTCAGTTTAAAGAGGCCTCGAGACTTCTACATTAAGTGAAGTAGATGGTCTCGCTACCATACAGCATGGTGGGTGCAAGCACAGAATTTTATACCTAATTTTAGGCTTCTTTTTATATTTTTACTTGTACTTTATTCGAGAAAGATTGAATTTTCACCTAAAAGCTGAATTTTTGAATTAAAAAGACTAATTTTCCAGAAGACAGTTGAATTTGCGAAAAAATAGTTTATTTTTTGAACATAATAATTCCAATTTCAACAAAATAGTGAAATCCCCAAAGGAAGTGATAAATGTTCAAATACAAAAAATCGATTCGCAACAAGAAATGTAATAGAATCAAAACAAAAGTTGAGTCCTCGAACCAAACAGAAAAGAAAACGAAAAAGAAATTTCGACTTTGAAAGGATACATTGTCGAACCAAAAAGACGAATTTTAAACAAAATGTATGAATATTTAAGCAGAAAATATGGATTTTCTACAAAACAAAGAAAGTTGTAACACAAAAATATTAATTCTTTAACAGAAACCTTAGTTTTGCAGAAACTATATACATTTTGTCAAATCAAAACTGTCATCTTTTTAAAAATAAATCAACCAGCAGAAGAGATAAATCTACCAACCTAATAGACGAATTATCAAAAACAGTTAGGAATGTTTAAATTAGATAGAATTTCATTTTGGGAAACAAAATTTCAATTGGATTGATAAAGTTCTTACAGAAAAAAAACGTGAATTTGTTACTATGGAAAGACGAAATCTTCTGACAAATAGAATCTTCAACCAAAACTGGTAATTCCCTACTAAATAGATGTTTTCTTCCGACAAAAAATAACATATTTACGAGAAGAGCCAAGTTTTAGAAGTCGAATTTTCTACACAGCAGTTGAATTCTCAACCAGACAGTTGAATTTTTAACAAGACAGAACAAATTTTCAAAGAAATAGTTGAATTAAAAGAAAAAATTTTTAATTCTCGACCAAAAAAATCCGTTTCTAACCAACATGATCTATTTTGGACGAAAAAGTTAAATCCCTAACCAAAACAGAATAATTATAAAAACTAAGAGTTGTATTTTTTCAGCAACAAAAAAAAAATGAAATTCCTACCTGGAGAGATGATTTTCCGATCCAAAAAGACTCATAATATAGTTAAATCCTCAACTAAAAACCGATCTTTTTTAACCAAATATTTTAATTTGCTATGGGAATAGATCAAAATTATGGAATTTCAGCCCAAAAAGACGAATTTCTAACAGGTCAGTCAAATTTTCAACAAAACGGTCGGATTTGCGGCGCCAGAATAATAATTTTCTACCAAAAAAGACGAATAAACAAAAAAGTACATAAATTTTTAAAGAGTTTTTTCAATTTTCAACTAAAAGCGATCAATTTTCAACTAATATTGGAATAGATCAATTTTCATGATCATTAAAAAAATGAGAAATTGAGATATCCACCAAAAAAGAATGAACAAATTTATATTTGTTTCCGATGAAAATTCAACTATTTGGTTGAAGAGTCTTTTTTTGTAGCAATAAGCTGGTTAAGAATAAATATAATTTGGTTGAAAAGTAATGTTCAAAAGTGAAAATTAAACTATTCCATTTTCCTCCAAAACTTTGAGTTTTTTAGTTGAGAATTCAACATAAATTTAGATATTTTGTTTGAGTTTAATTTTTTTGTTGGAAACACAACAAGTTTCTCTTGAAAGTCATTTTTTCTTGTCGGAAATTTCACCACGTTGCTAGTCAAGAATTCAATTATTTTTTTGGAATTCCATCTAATTCGTTAAAGTCATCTTTTTGTTTGAAAATAGACTCTCTTTCTTCCGGTTTGAAAATTTTCCTCTTGTCTCGATTGATAAAAATTTGATAAGGGCTTATTTTATTCCAAAAATATCATGGTATCTTAAAAATCAAAAGAACTTGATCATCAAAGAAGGTTACCTATCAGAAAATGTCCTGCTACTATTTTGCTACTATTTTTTCATCCTCATGCCACTATTATCACTATTTCTTATCTCTAGAGATGTTATCTGCTCCATTGTTAAAGCCTCTTTCTCTAACGGATCTTCGATCGAGAGTTGAGTAACGAACAACATCCGCATGATATCATTTCTTCCAATAATAACCTCCCCCTCCATAAAATAGAATCAAGAGAAGCAAGTCTACTTTCCCGTAAAAGCAATGATCTCATCCTGAAGTCACGAAAAGGGATAATTTCGTGGAGAATCTAGTATAAAGTGACGAAACTCAGATAGTTCTTCTTCAATCTCCTTGATTACCACTTGTTCATTACATTGTTGCAAATCCAAGAATTTTCTAATGATAAAATGAGCCTATAGGGGAATCGTTAATGCTCTTCGATTAAAAACTTGTTCGGACTCTTCTCTTTTCTTTGATTCATTGAGCCACCGCTTCCCTTTCACTCCTCATTCAGTGGCGGGTAATTATCTCACAACCGGCAATTACAAGGAAACGACACGAGGTTATCGGCCGACTTAACCTCGAGCCTCGTGCGTTTCAAGAATTATTATTATTGTTATTATTCCAACCAGGGAAGTCTATTGTTGTTGCCGCCGCAATCATCCTCTTTGTTTACCATTTTTCAAAAATGTTTACTCATCACTTCCGTTTTGGAAAATAGATACGTGTTGAAAATTGTTGTTGAACAGAAGTCAGAAGCTGGGTGACGATTCTGGAGTCGACGGGCGCGGAGGATGATCGGATGGGTGACCGTTCGTGATTCTAGCTTGTTCGTATTTTTGCTGACTCTTAACTACTCTGAAAATTTGTTGGATTAGCTGGCAGAACAAGCGCTAGTGAAGCAGCGCTACTCAAATATTGGTGCAGCTGCTATCTGCTGTTAGGCTCACAGCGATCCCAAATAGACGAGCAGCGGTCCTAATACGAAAGAGCAGCGTATCGACCAACGTAAGAGAGAATCCGCACTAACTTGATGATCGAGCAGCGCTCCACGCGTTTGGTGTTGCAACTGTATCACGTGGGAATCTCCTATTCTGGATCTCACCATTCCCCTCCCATTTTCTCTCCGTGTCTATCCTTTCCGAATATTAGGGCTCGCCATCACCCTAACCATCCTCTACCAGCTGTCATATACCTTGAATCCGAAATTTGGTCTTTTCTCTCTTCTCCTTGTCTAGCCTTCTTTTTTTCCTCTATTTTCTTCCATTCCCTACCCTTCACTTGAATGCTACACTTAACCTTCTTTCGAATCTATCCTTCTTTCGAATCTATCCTTCTTTCGAATCTCTCCTTTTTCCGAATCTCTCCTTCTTGTATTTCGAATCTCTGACTCTTTCTCTCTTTGTGCATGCTCTCCTAGAAACATTCTTTAGCAATCTTTCTTCCCTCCCACCTTCTTAGTTCCTCTTCTAAATTTCAGGATCTTTTCAGATTGGCCACCCTTTTATCTTATGCAGATTTCCACTCTCTTATGATCTTCCCTCCCCCAAAATTTCTACTCCATTCGTACACAGAGCACAATAGTACATCAAGCATCTACACTCTTATCGTCTATTCGTCCTTATCTTATCTTCCCTATACTTCAAACCAAACACCTATGTAGTACAATTCCTTATCTGGGGAATCTCTTATCTTATCTTTCCGCTCTCTTTTGCTCTTTCCATCCCCAGATTCAAGACTTACCACGTAAGCACATCGAACATCCATCCTCCAGTCGTCCTCAAACCTTCTCTCCTCTATACCCTACACTTGTCCCAAAACTGTACTGGCACATTCTTATCCCTTTCTCACTTGCAGATCAGTTCCTCCTCCTGCTCTGAACCTTGGTAGCCAAACTTCTCAACCACTCTGTCTCCTCGTTCCTAGTCTCATACTTGTACCCTACGCTTTCTTCTTCTAAAACACATCATCTTAGTCTTTTAACATTTACGTTAAATCTTCTCTTATATACTCTTCGTACGTTCTTATCATTAGACTCGTCCCTTTCTCATGATTTGCTATTAGAACCATATCATCCTATATTAGTGAATAAAGTCCAACTCTTCCTAATATTTTACCCTCTTTTCGCTTCTTTTCCATTCATCCCTCTAAATCCTTCTAAGACACCCTCCCATCAACTCCTCTCTTTCTCATGGACTTCTGTAGCACACTTCTGTTCACGAAGTCAAATGCTGCTTTGAAATCCACAATGCAACTAAATTTCCTTCCTTCTGACCCAAGTTCCTATCTACACCTTTTTCCTCTTATTTCTTGATTATTAGTACTATAAACCTTGTCTTCTATTCCTGTGGCCACTCTTTACGCCTTCGAACCTATTCTTTACTTATTCTATACCTATTACAAACCTATCTTCATATCTTTTGCGCATCCTCAACATCACTTCTATCACCCTTTCTTCACCATATTTCAGTGCTTAATTTTCCACGTTATCCTTGGCTGTTTCTTCATGTCTTTGTAGTTTTGCAATTTCCTCATCCACCTCTTCCTTAGTTATCCTTCTCCGTTACCCTCGTCCCGCGCTACCATCCTTCTTCTTTTCTCGTTTACCTCATTATCGGCGCCTCCTAACAGCCTCTTGAAATACTTTGTCTTCCTACCTCCATTTCCCGTGTTTGTCACTTCCCATTCCCTACCCTCCTTTACCACTTGCTCGTTATCTTCCATGTACCTTTCCTTATCTCTCTCTCTCTCTCGATCTTTTTACATTTACATTCTTCCTCCATCTCTCTTCCTCCTTTCAGTTCCTCTGTCTTCATTTTCCCTTTCCTTCCTTTCTTTACACTTTCCTTCATTCAAATTTTCATCAAACCGATGTTAGTATCTTGGTAGTGATTCGCGACTCGTCAAGATCTCTAACGGTAAGTACAGGCGGTTGCGTCGACGCTTGTGGGTAACCGGCCGCGTTGGGTAGTCTAGGTTTTCTGCAGTGTTCCACTTCCCTGGTCAAATAGTGAAAGAAAATGGATTTACTTCTCAAATTTTCGGGAAATATTCTATATAAACAATCCAGCAATAAGTTCGCGCTACAAGCCTTGTGAAATGGTCTGAAATCTGAATTTCTTTGGTCTCTGTTCAAGTCTTCGTGAATTTCTCCGGAATCTTCAAAAATATGTTGAATCCTTGAAATCCTTGCAAAATATTTTCTGAACTTTTCAAATCGTTGAATTTTGTCCGAAATCTTTTGCAATATTTCTGGAATAATTAAAATTTGAATATAGTTCTTAATTTTCCTTTCAAATTTTATGGCAATATAAACGAAAATTGTTCAAAATTTTTAAATAATATCAAGAATCCCTTATTCGCATCAAGTATTCTTGATTGTACAATTTTGAATTTATTCTATAATTCAATTGATTCTCTCATTTATATTGAATTGAATAGATCTTCAAAAAGTAAACCTCGGAATTTTTTATAAATGGACCTACGGACCCTGAAGAAGTCATGGAATTTTGAAACCAGACTTTTACAGCAACCCTGAAATTAAACAATTTAATAAACAACATTTTTCTTTCTCGACTAAAGATCTTTCTTCGTTAAAAGTTCAACGATTTTTTCTTACTTCAATGCTTACGTTTGTGATTCAAATATATAATATTTTTGTATTGAAGTATCAACTTTCAGGTTTTTCTTGGGTCAAAATTTATCCTTTCCAGGAAGTTCACTTATTTTGTTGAACACCTGTTTATTCATGAAAATCAATCTTTTAGTTGAATAATCATTTAGTTTGTTGAAAAATCGCATTTTTTTGCAGAAGAATGTTAGTTAGAAAAATTGATCTATAAATTGAATTTTCAATTTATAAATTGAACTATTTGGTGGAAGATAACGTTAACAATTTGAGAATTCAACTATTAAGTTGCAAATACAGGTTGTTTCATTGGGATTCGTCTTTTCTTGATACAAATTCATTTATTATGTGAAAAATTCGTAATTTTTGGCAGAAATTTAATTCTGAAATTCTTCATATTTGCAAAAAATTTAACTGCTTGGTAGAAGATTCATCTCTTTTAGGGAAGTTTTGATTGGAAATGCAACTATTTGGTTGTGAATACATGTAATGTATTAAAAATAGTTCATTTTCGCAAAAAATACAACTGCTTGGTTAAAGATTCATCTTTTTTGTCAAGAATTGAACTAGTTTGTTGAGAAATAATTGTTTATTCTGAAATTCAACTATAACATTTTTTGTATCAAATTAATCTTCTTGGTTGAAAAATCATCTGTTTGGTTAAAACTCTTTTATCCGGTTGACAATTTGTCTTTCTTGGTAAAAAATATTATTATTATTATTGGTTGTTAATTTAACCATTTATGTAATAATCCATCCATATTGTTGAAGATAGAATATTTTGGCTTGAAACGTTAGGAGACCGAAAAAATCTAGAAATAGCTATCATCTTTCATAAGAATTATGCAAAAAAAAATCTATGCATCGTTTAGCTATAAATTAAATTTCAGATTCAATTTATGATACTGTTTATAATTCTCTTCATAATTCAATTTCTATTCGCAATTTAATATTCCAAGACTGGTTTCGACCTTTCCCCGAAGCGAGGTAGAATCGAATTCTAATTTTCCGTTTTCTCTCCATAAATTTGTGAAACTGACAAAAAATTGGGAGCCCCATGCCCATGCCCTTGTTTTATGGGTTTTGCCGAAACGTCACCTTTTTAGTAGAGTTGGCAAGCCGATGCAAGACGAAGACGAAGACTGTACCTGTTTACGAGGTCAGACGATGGCGTTCCACGTAACCGGGAACATTAGGAGTTCTCGAAAACCCTTAATGTTCCCGTCCTGGTTCCTCTGGCCAAGACTGCTGATCGACTTCCAAGGAATGTTTTCCAAATGTCCTCGATTGGATCGAACCGAATCTCGGAAGCCAGACAAGGAAGGCATTTTTTGCTCTACACGGAAAACGACTAAGCTTTTTACTTGTTCTTCAGAAAAATGTGTGACTCACAATCAGCCGATGATAAGTCAACACCCAATTTGCTTTCCGGGAACGAAAAATCATTTGTTATCATGTTATGCTTCCAAAAACAAGTTTTCGTTGAACTTATCTATTGTTCTTTAATTGTTCTGGTGTATTTTCATCAGTGAGAAGCCTCAACCTGCTAACAAAAATTATTAAAAAAAAAAAAAAGAAATGCATATTCCAATAAAAAATCTACAATAATTAAAAAGAAAAATTTCCCTTCTGTTTTAAAAACCATGGTACTTCTTCGTATGCACAGTTTTTGGAAGTGATTTTTGAACATAAATCATTTTCGATTTTCAAAAATTTTCTATTTTCTGTGCACCCTAAGTTTAAGCTATTTAATTTAGAAATTGTTCCCTGAATAAACACACACTAGACAGTTGGAAGTCCAATGACCCGAGCAGTATCTCATGTTTCCTTTGTTTCTTGTTACAGACTTCGAATTGCCGGTAATGCTGAGATAGACAAGTGAGAAATGCCATCGCCCAAGATGCTGACGGTGATGTGCCCGAACTGCCAACACCGGTTTCCGGCTCCTGGATGCTGCAACCCGGCGATGCAGCAAGAAGAGAGTAACAGACTGATGGCCGCAGACTCGAAGGACTTCTACGGCGGTGGAGGACATCATATTTCCCGTGGATTAACTCGCGAGAATGGTGGTTGCTTCATCAATGCACCCACAATCATCAACGGGCCGACGATTATCCAAACTGGTGATCAGCTTGGCCTGAAGTCGTTCCTTGACCTCGCCAGGAATCCTCCTCAGTTGAATTCTTCTCAGTTGGATTCGTCTCAGCTGAATCCGCTGAACGGAGAAACTTCTTCAGCTACCAGTCAAGTGAAACTCTCCAGAACGGGATACCACATGATCACGAATGGAGACCACACTGGTGGCGGCGTTACCATCACAACTCCCAGAATTCAATCCGGAGGTTGTCTCGTCGAGTGTATAGACTCTGGAGTCTTATTCCAGTCTCCGACCGAAATGAGGCCCTCAGGAGAGGGCTTTATCTTGCAGAACCAGCTTTCAACCGAAATTCCTGAATTCCCGCCAATCCTGGATGAAGAGGAACTGCGGGATCTGCCAAGTCCGAACCTAGTCGAAAACGAGTGTTGCTGTTCAACCTGTAAGGACCAGACCCCCAGCGGGTGTCAGGAACTACCCGGAACGAGGAGCAGCTTCTCTTGTCCCAGAAGGAGAGTCTCAAATTCAAACTCTCAACGAGCAGGGAGCTCAATTGATCGACAGCAGGTCTGTCAGGTCTGTTGTTGTCACAACAACAACCGTCATACTTCGCAAGTAATGATGGTCCAAGGATCCAATCCACTCCAGCTCTCGGTGAACGCGACTCTTCAGCTTCCGGCGAATTTGGGCCAGTGCACCATCAACTTTACTGCCTCGACCAACTCCTTGAAGAACTCTACTGCTAATTCTGACAATTCTTCAAAGACCACCAGCAGCAGGAGTTGGAACAACTTCAACGGCGGGGGAATCATCCAGCCTGATTCCAACTATGGAATGAATGGCTCGAATTTGGAAAACAGAGAGTCACCCAGCACTCCCGTTTCTTGGTTGATGCCTAGTCCCTGGAGCTTTGACACTATTTTAATGGACAAGGACACACCCAGACTCTGCGAGGTGAAAAGGATGCTGATGACCACTGGCTGGTACTATCCTGAGCTCAGCTGGAAGCAGAGCCAAGAACTTGTGAAGGGGGCCTCTGTCGGATCCTGGCTAATCAGAGATAGCTCTGACAAGCGCTTTACATTCACAGTTACTGTTCAGATTCCGAAGGGCGCAACTTCTGTGAGGGTTCATCACTATCGTGGGCAATTTCGCTTCGACGCGGTAGCCAGATTTGCGACGATAATGCCACTTTTCGATTGCCCAATCAAGATGATCGAGTACTATGTGATGTATTCAAAGATGAAGAAGGAGAAGAGAGAAGTTTGGCTCGACTGCAACAGTGGAGCTAGAAGACAGATTTATTTAACGACACCTCTAATTAAGGAAGTCAGGACGCTTTCGCATCTGTCGAGGCTCGCTGTAAATTCGTACCAATTACCTACGTATCAACTCCCACCTCCTATTAGAAGCTACCTTGCTGAGTATCCCTATAGTATCTGAGTCTTGACGTTCTCCGTCTAGGCTTTTAGACTTTGCTGTTTTGGTTGGTGTTTTTGAAGTCAAAATTGAGGCATAAGGATGACAGCTGCCACTCTAAACTTGGAGAAATAAGAAGTCACCGAACGACAAAGGGCCTCCCGGACTCTATAAGGCTCTTCTAGCTCTCGAGAATCTGAGAATCCTTGCGATTCTGCTAAGTTCGCAAGTTCTCAAGAAGCTGAGGCGCTCTTGATGACGAGAGAGCTTCTGGTCTTTTCAGAACGCCAGCTATTAAAGAGGTTCTAAAAAAATGAAAAGTTTTGAAAGATGCGAAGTTAGAGAACCTGGAAAGTCTTGAGAACCTGATGTTCTCGGTGACAAGAGAATCTTTCGAGATGGACGACATAATTGACTATTGTAATTTTCTTTGAAAAAATTCCAAACCATCGCTCGACAGCTTTTTATTCACCAAGAACATTGCAACTTCTGAAAAGCTCTCAGATATTCAAAGGAGAAAGAAGAAGCGCGCCAACCTTGCGTTGGACACCCCTGTTCTAAAGACTTCTGAAATATCCCGCGTTCCAAGACCACCAGCAAAAGAAAAATTAATTTTTTGGTCCTCAAGTTGTCATGCTTATGCCTTTCATTCTGAAAAATATCCGCAAATTCAAGTTGCCGTGAATATAAGAGCTTTGGCTTCTATCACATTTCAGAATTAAATTGTACATCGGTAATTCGTTTTCTTAATTGATTAGGCACCTAGTTGTTATTTATTAAGGAAATTGTTTAATTTATCCTATTTTTCTTATTTTAATAATTTATCTTATCACTTAAACAAACTTAGTTTGTTCAAATGATCAATCCAGTTAAATTTAATCGAAAAATACCACTGCAAATTTCTATGCGTCGACTCAAGTTTGTTATTTGAATCTTCGCTTTCGTTTTTTGAGAAAGTTATTCTGTTTATTCGGCTTCGTATCCTTTTAAACATTTTCAAAATTTTGATCATTTATAAATTTGAATTTTCGAACGTCAGAGAGCAAAGTCCTCCGAATTGTGTTTGTACCATCGAAAACCTTTTTTGCTCAGAGACTACTTCCATTTGTTTATGAAACGTAAGATTTGCTTATTAAATATTAAATATCGATTTGCGAAAAAAATGGAAACATGTTTTTCAGAACTTCCATAATTTAGGAGAAAGCGGTCATAAAGTTGTTTCTGAAATGCGAAATTTGTCTAAATTTGTTTCAAAATGCAGAAGAAACTTATTGTTAATGTTCTGGGAAACAATTTCAATTTTTATCCAGCATATTCAAGTGTTTCAAATATTATAAAATTTTTAAGTAAAAAGATCTTCCTAAATATCTCTAAAATCGAAAAAATTACTTATGCTCGCTTACTCCTCATTAATATTTTCAAAGGAGGAATCTAATTTTTCCCAAATCGAACTGTTTCTTGTTTGTTTAAAACTAGATTGAAGATATCAAACAACCGCAATTGTCAGCTGTTGATAAAAACTGTAAGCGCTATTTATACCAGCAGACACGTCAAGAAAGAGAATCTTAAATAATTACGTGCCTCATTGATAGGATGTCACATAATTTTTTTCGTATTAATGCGAAGAAAAAACGCGCATATCACAAAAACTTGATCCTTGGTAACAAGAAAAAGTTGCCTCTAGAGGAAACTAAATCGAAACCAAAATAACATTTCTAATTAAGTTGAAATTTTTAGAAAAATGCAGAAACAATTTTTTTGGATTTGGTCATTGTACATTTTTTCTGATCGAAATGTAAGTCCCAAAATCGTTTCAAATCAAACCGAAGGTTCTAAACTTAAATCTTTTTTTTTTGCCTTCGATTTGTTTCCGAAGGCAACTTCACCGCACTAGGTCGTGATAAAAAATGCCGAAAGCAAAAAATGGCGGAAGCAAGAGATGTGTAGTTATTTTTCTGAAGTGTGCGTATATGTGATTGTTTATGCACTAAGAGAGACACAATCATCTGACCAAAGAGATATTTACAGCAAAACAAAATTCATTTTGACCTCTTTTCGTGATGTGATATACACAAAAAATTTTGATTCAAATTCAAAACTTTTGAATTGCAAACTGAAGTGGTTCAATTTTTAAGTAAAGCTGGACCAACCTAAATCTTGTGGGCATTTTTGAAACAAGAAGAAGAAAAACGAGTAGTATTGATGGATTTGATCAAAAAAACTATTTTTTGAGTTTCAAAATGTTAAATTTATGGTTCAAAACATTTAATGTTGATTTAGCACCACTGGATATCAGGAAATAGTGTATATCACATTTCGAAAAGTGGGGCTTACCGTAGGTAGTATTACGAATTGATCGCGTTTTTTACACGCAATTCTTAGCCTACGTTATGAAGGACATGTTATGTTAACCCGATTCCTACCTTACTGACTTTTTTTTCGCAACAACTCACGTCCACACGAATTAAGATATCGAGTTGAAAATCTGGATGGTCTATATTTCTAAACCAAAATTCTCAAAAATTATCCAAAATCAAAATTTGTTCGCATCTACAGAAATTTAATAACGTAAATTAATATTGTCGGTAAAGGAGGAATTGGATAAACATATAATGATTTCATTATAGTCAGTAAAGCATAATACAATTGAACCATAATATTCAATTGAACCGGAAAATTCAAATGAAGTGAAAAGAATTCGAAACGTGTAATTGATAATTGAGGAATTTAATAGTACTAGTAATCACTAGATTTTGCAAATATTTCCCCTTTTCAGGGTACCTTATACATGCCCTAAAATTACCAAAACAAAGGAAGTCGAGAAAACGTTAATTTTAAATGAGCTCAGAAGATTCAAGGAAACCTAGAAATTATCTCTGGAGACATATTTATTTATATTGTAACTGTTGATTTGAAAGACTGGAGAAATTCCTCGTTGTCAAAAAGACCGTTTCTGACCAAACCTCATGTGGTTTAGAAACTTGAAAATATTCTAATCATCACTCTGGAACATTCTGATTATCATTATTCAGTATATGCACCTGCGAAATTCTTGTAAATAAAATCGGAATGATTATCTTAAATATTCTCTACACTGAGATAAATGTGAGGAGTTAGCCAAGGGTTCTACCTTGCCGACTTCGAGACTGTTTGATAGCACAAGAGGTTTATGTCTGTGCTATCTTTATTCATTTCTTGGGAGGGTTTACATTCATATTTTGCAATCTTATCATTTAATTTCTACTGCGTAATAATTTCTACTGCTTGCATAAAAAAACAAGGGTGATTGCTTGCTTTCTTTTTCAAAATTAGTTACTATTTTGATAGCCTTCAAAAGCATTGTCAAAACTTGACACGGACATAAACCACTAAAGCTATAGAATATTTCCAAAGTCGATGAGGTAGGAATCTTTGTCTAAAAATGCACGAAGAACAACAAAACTATTTTGTTAACATTTTTCTGAGTGTGTAATCACGTACTAAGCTAGAGGTACCTACAAAAAACAAACTGTTCACGAAGAAGAGTGAATTTCATCGTGAAAGTTTGTACTCCCTCCTCAGCGGGAAGACATATTTTAATCAAACGACGATAAAAATTATTAGCTAATACGACGTAAAGAAATTTCTATTTTTAACCACGTCAATCCTACCTAGCGAAGAAAAAAGAAATCACGAGAGTGCTTTACTTACATGTAAATTGTAAATATTCGTAAGCCTTTTGCGTGCATTTTATTTTTTTGTAGATTAGAAAGAGTCTCTATATTAGAGACTTGAGCGTTGAAATCGAAATTGCAAATTGTTAAGCAAATTGTGAAAACGCCGAGTTTGTAAATAAATTATGCATTGCTCGAGAGTCCGCGACGGAAAATTTGTGAAATTTTCGACTTCCGTCTGCCGGTAAAGGAATCGGAAGGTGACTACTCAAGTAAGTCGCAAACTGCCAATTAATGAATTACTTAGTTGAAATAATACGTTCCCAGTTCAGTCCAAAATTAGCGGATTCGACTTTCCCATAAACGATGTCGAACGAGTGGATTACTTTTTATTTAAACGACTGAAAGACCCCAGCGAAAAAATTGTATTATATTATTTATAATGTACTATTTAGTTTAATGGTTCTCAGTTTTGTCCTGGCGAGAAATTTACTATTCCGAATCCACTCGCGCGTCACGACAGGTCTTTATCTAATTTTATATAGGATAGTGGAGTAAGGTCTTTCGAAAACCATGTATTTTATGTTACAAAGGAAAACTGCAAAGACGAGTTAAATTATTAAAGAATTATTTATTACAAGTATACACGTCTTTTTATTTCTACTTACTCCCCGAATTTCTTTTTGAAGTTACAGCTGCGCAGTACGCAACAAAATATATAATTTTTTGAACAAAATATTTGAACTTTCAGCCAAATGAATGAACTTTCTAGCCAATAAGATCATTGTCAACCAAGGAAGTGGACTTCTCTATCCAAATATGTGTTATTTATATAAAAATGACGAACTTTCGTCATAACAGTTAAATTCCGAATAATGTAGATAAATGTACAAAGAAAGTTTGCTTTTCATGAAATTTTCAACAAAAAAAAGTTGAATTTTTAAATGAACAATAGATTCTTATACTGAAATCCCATTTTTAACACTGTTTTTCGAAAATCCATGTATTCTGTTTTAAAGAAGTGGATGAATAGAGATGAGTTTCACAAAGTAGCTTACTTATCAACAAAATAATTTACTTTCAAGAAAATAGTTGCATTTTTAACCAAATAGCAGACTTTTCGACCTACTAAAAAGACTCACCATTAAAGGAGATTGGTTTTTCACTACAGAACTATTTATCGGGATTATTATTCATTTATAGGATTATTATATATTCAGTTTCAACTAAATAGTCAAATTTTCAATTGAAAAAAAAACAATCTTCGAACAAAAATATGATCCCTTCATTTTCAGTTTAAAAAATTTATATTCAATGAAAAAAAATGATTCTCAGCCTGATAATTTCTTAGCTGTAAAAACGAACTTTTAATCCGTTGAATTTCATACCAACAAAATAGTTAAATTTTTAGTAAAATAATTGAACTCCGTATTGAACAGTTGAATTTTGAACTGAGTCCCTAAATTTTTTGCCTAGGAAGAATAATTTTTGACCTAACACATTTTTGCGAATTCTACCTGGAGGGAAATAATTTTGAACAGTTGAAAAATCAAGAAGAATCCAATTCCATATTACAAACAAGTGTTGGAAATTTTGAGTTGTGAATTAAACTATTTTGTTAAAAACTCGACTTCTTGGTTTGAAAATTCATTTTCCGAGGGTCAAAGTTCAATTGTTTGGTTGGAAATTAATTAGATTTGGTCGACAATTTAGCAACATGATGAAATAGTCAGCTTTTTTATTAAAACTTTGAATGTTTTGTAAACAATTCCCTTTTTTAATTGAAATTCAAACAATCAGGTTGATTTTCTCTTCATTTTCAGACAGAAAATTCAAATCTTCTGTTAAAAATTCGGTTTTTGTTGGAATTAAACTTTTTTGCATTCAAAACTAGAATCTCTTTCTGCTTTAAGTATGAATTATTATATTCTTTGTCGGGAATTCATCCATTGAAATTTCATCTATTTTATTTGCACATTCTCATCATTTATGATTGAGAAAGTATTAGAATCGTCTGAAATTTCACATCTTGAATTTTCAACGGATCTCCG
>WSXT02210682.1:0-17788 GCA_011762715.2 Neuroterus valhalla
GGGAATCGAACCCACAACCAGACAGTACTGTGGGTCCAAAGCTCATGCCTTAGCCCCCACGACCAACTGACCACTCACAATTTTTATTACTTAAATGAACACATGTAACCATTACTTCGATTTTGAATTTGAAAACATTAAAATTTGAGCAAGAGAAAATGTAACAGAAAAACGTAAGATTGTAGAATCAATTTTCATAAAAAAATAGTTAGATATTTGTGTAAATTTAAAAACTGAAAGAAGACATATTAATAATTATTACCAATGCACATTCAATTAAACTAAAAAAAGATTTTGAAATTCAAGCTTTCTGGCGCGCTCATTAGATGACTTACGTAGGTGTTTTGTAATTGGACGTATTGCTGTTTATCTACATACTTCGGATTCAATGTAACAGGTAATTTATCTTTTACGATTATGATATGGCTTCGTTTTTCCTCTACATGTATTTAACTATTAAGTTTCAGTTCACAATCGTTTGTTATCTTCTAATTTTAGTTTTATTTCAACCTTAAAAAAGACACAAAGCCGTGTCGAAACGTCGGTATTTGGACTGATTAGACACTTTGACTTATTTGGAATAAAAGGTAAAATTTGAATCTGGAACGGATGACCAACATAATTTTTTCTCCTTTCCTCGTTTTTGGAAAGTTTACATCGTAATTTGTGAACTTGGCTGGTTCCTCCAATTTCTTGAGGTTTGGGGTTCAAACTCGAACCCTGGAGAAATCAAATGTTTCAGGTCTAGGCTCGAAGAACCTCAATAAGCTTATGGAACCTTTTCAGATTAGGGTGCAGCCTAAAAGGTTTCGATTCCTGATATCAGCGATTGCATTTCGCCAATTCTGGATCTGATTTTGAGCCGATCTTTTCATCTTGCTGCTTGTGCAACGCATCGTTGGTTTAACGATATAGGGAATATTTGCCGACGAAATAGTCTGCTTCTGACTCAGATTTAAATATATCTTTGCGATCTGCTCGAGCTAACAGTCGTTTCCTTCTGCGACTGCCTGAAGTTGTGGATTCTTATGAATGTAAATTATGAAGAAGGCGAACAATAAGCATCATTCTTATGAAGTGTTTGGCGCGAAGTCGTGAAGATATTTTAACGACTTATAATTATAGACAAAATTCAATAGTGAAAATATGCATTTATATGTTTGAGTTAACAACTAATAATTAAAGTTCATGTATCACTTGATGCGTAGTCTATATTTCTAGTTGAGGACCATCTTATTACTAAAATATTTGTGTGGCAAACATGAAATGCACATTTGTTTCATTTTCTGCTATTTAGGCAATGAGGCCATTTAGCAGTATGTTATATTTCAGGAACTGTACTAATATTTCCCTGAGTTGTGAGTTCATTCAATCCAAAATATAATCTTGGTATTCTTAGTGGCATACGTTAACCACAACACCTGGTGTCACAAAGAAATGTAGATGTGGAACAGCCTGCACCTCCAAATACTGTCAGCTCTTTTGGACCCGTGACAAATAATAAAGCACTCATAAGAGTGACCATCAAGAAAAGAATATCTCCACTTGCAAGTTACTAGCTACATTTATTTTCCACTCAAATCGTATTATTTCCTGTCTTAATTGTGTTTTTGAAAGAACTATTTTTCCAGCTCGCCCTTCAAAAAACGCTGGGAAAACCGGTTCGAGATGTGACCAATCACTCTTTTGCGACTCTTGTGGATCTACTTACAACTGATATTCCTTTTAAAAAGTTCCATTGTTACGCGAAATAATATGGGATTGAAAGAAATATTCGGGTTTTGACCCTCAATAGTCACACTGGGTGAACTACACCCAGCCCGATTTTTTAACGGTTCGTCTTTTGAAAACCAGTGGTCGTGGGGGCCTGGGAGTGAGGGGGGGGGGAGTTACGCCCCACGGCTATGCGCACGCCTCTTGCCAGGTTTAATGTCCGTCAAGTCGTTGCAGGGGACTCATCAAAAGTTGGGCCCGGGTGTATTTCACCCAGTGTGCCTATTGTATCACAAATTCCAGGTACGTAGAAAAATTCTTTTGCGCAACCATTTCAAAGATTCACTTTTTTTAACGCTTTTACGTGTGATTTCTTATTGTTTGTTTCACAAGGGCGTTAATATAATGACGCGGGCCAAATTTCGGCGAGCGAGCGAGGTGAAAAAGTTGCACACCGACGCAGATACATTGCGTGTGCAAAGATCACGTCGCAAAAGTGTGTTCCCAATGCGCCTTGCCCCTTCAACGTATATAAGATTGTTAACACCTGCTTTCATTTTACAAGTTTAATTAAAAATTTTCGTATATAATTTTTCATACATAAAATAAAATTTCGTATGTGAAAAAATATTTGAATTCTCTTTCCAAATCCAAAAAAAAAAAATGATTTATTTGTTTATTTACAATATTTTAAGAAAATTTGTATTTCATAACAATGTATGTATCCTAATAAGCAATCGCAATGAAAAAAACAGTTAAGTTCACAATTACATTTAATTATTCAAGTCCAGAAATGCAGTATTGTCGTATCGCACTTCACCTGCAAAACTCGAAAACTTGCCTATATTCGGATAACAAAAAAAAAAAAAAAAATACTTTTTGGAAAGTGCGGTTGAAATGCCAACAAAATTTGGAAGTTGGATCCTCAAACTTTCGGAAAATGCTTTTTAGAGTTCACTGATCTAGTTTTTCGTTTAAAGAATAGCCATTTGAAAAAAGTGATTTTTCAAAAAACAGTCATGAATTATTAACAAATTAAAGTACTTACATTTAATTTATCGCTTTAAAACCTATACCATTATATTCATTATATTCAGGTTTAATTTGTCAAAACGCGAAGTAACTGATTTCGGGTTTTAACGGTAATATATACATTTAAGTACCATATATCTTATCATTTGCCTTATCGCAAATATAAAGTATTTATGAATTGCTGTAATAAATTCCAGCAAGAATTCCTTTATCTTCGGAAGATGTTGAAGGTGTTTGAAAAATACAATTGCGTTAATCTTGCGTTAAAAGTGGCTGACTGAACTGGAAAACATTAAATACAATGACTTGTGTCTCAGAGTACGAGTATAATCATAGACGACCTTGGCTTTGCAATTTCTGCGTGCGAGTTGAGTTGAACTATATATGCGAGGCAAAATGTAATATTTCGTGTAAAGAAGTATATTTTTGAGAGTTTTCCCAAAAATGTTCAGGGAGCTGATGATCCTTATATTCCGGGAATTTTACCCAACATTTTGTGAGAAAATTTTTTTTAAAAATTCCGCTAAAGTTTGGAAATTGGCCTTAAAATAAGAATTTCTCATCTTAAATACTGAAAAGAAAACTTCGCATAATCATGGGAATCCTTTGAAAAAAAATCTGCCCGCCGCGCGGGCACATTCTTGCGCTTCACCCTCTATAATAAATGCAACCCGCTCTTCGAGCTCGGTCATGTATTTACTCCGCGCTTCATTTTTGTACTTTCCTACATTTGTGTATATTAGATCTTTTGAAACTAGAAAGCAAAGCATCAGCTGCTTTTATTTATTACTTATCGCGTGCCTCGTGTCTCGGACTCGATTTAAATTTGATGGAAACGTCTCAAAGTTGTAGATCTTTTTGATCTTTGATCTTCTCTTTTTGAAGTGAACCATTTTATCTCAAGCATTTTTTTCCATCTCGTACAGTTTGGCCGTAGAATATATTTTTTCCATTTTTAATATCATTTTTGTTAATAAAACAAAAGCAACGTTTCCTATAAAAAAAAGTTTAACGCAAAATTGTAGAAGTTTTCTAGCTGGATAATTCTTATCTGGTAATTTTTCCTCTTATCTTGCATAGTTTCAACGCAAAATGGAATTTTGTTTTTTGAGTTCTTTCTTTTATGCTTAAAACCATAACCATTGGTCAAAAAAGGCAAAAAAGGTTAACGAACTTGACTTCTTTTTTTGGTCCCTGAAAACGTGTAACAAAGGGCTATCCATTCCAATCAGTCTTTCAAAAGTCATGCGATATACAGACGACGAGACGACGACAACGACAACAACAATGACGACGACGACACAGACAGACACTATCGTAAAACCGGGTTTTTCGGATGCAGGGGGTCTCGAAATGTGGAGATTTTATGACATACGCGAGAGTCGATTTTCACATAAAAAATCATAACGAGAAGGTGTTGACCTTCTCATTATGATGAGAATGTTATAATGTAGAGAAGTCATTCTGGAAATTAATTTGACTTTGATCACGTACCAGAAAGTTAATGAAAGATGCAAATTTTATTTTAGTGTTGTATTTACCTTATTATATATGATTGTGTCATTTAACTTATAGGCCTGATAACTAATTTCACTTTTGTCCTTATACTTTCACCGTCAGGCATCTAGTGGTAACTTATCCCAACTTATCTGTTTTCAAATCTTTCACGAAGACATTACGAAATTTTCCGACCTATTTATAAATTTTTGGAAACTTGATTTTCCTTTTCCTGGTTTAGAAAAATCTTCAGGAGAATTCGAGTGAATCAAAAGATATAAGAAAACTATACACGATTTCGAGGAAGAAACAAAACAATTCCCTTTATACAAGTATACAAATATTGTATAATTGAACTTCAATTTTCTGCTCCATTCTTTCGAATCACTGTTGGGGGTAACAAAATCAATATCTTCGAGATTCAATAATATGAACATCTAACAATATAATATGAATGAGTTTTTCACCAGGAATAACATAATTTCTTCGGAACGTATTTGCAGGGACTTTTTGTCTTTTTTGTCGCCAAGCGTTACCTCCTTCCTCTAGCCAACTTTCACTGCAAACAGCGAAGTTTTAATTGCTCAAACCCTTTACTATGCCGTCCAAAAGATACCTCAAGTTTTTATTAAAGAGCGATATGTGGAGCTTTTTTGAATATGTGTACAATGGTGATTGAAATAATTTTTTTCAATGGAAATGACTCGTTGTTTGTGATTTATTTTGTAAAAAAAACATTACAGATTCACAGTATAGCACATGAAATTTGCTGAAAAAATTACCTGTGAGATTTGAAAAAAAAATTCTAACTATAATAGATCCTAAGTCATTACAGAATAATTGAGGATATATAATAGTAAGAATAGGAAAACCCTCACTTATTTTGTTAACGCGTAGTTTTCGAAAATATCTCGCTTCATATTGCACTCAACGTTCATATTTTTTCCTAAAATAGTCTGATTCGAATAATTTTGGAAATATGTCCCACAGAAGTGAGCTTGTTGACTCTGTTAATGTTCTTGTCCCACAAAATGTACCATATCAAGAAATTTAAGGGTAGGAAACCCCTAACACCCTCGCTTGGGTACACCACTGCACTTGGGGTCTTTTTGGATGGAAATCTTAAGAGTTTGAGCCTGAAAAGTCAGGAAAAATATATTCTGAAAGGCTATCAAATAATTCCTCTTCACTTATTCTTAAAATAGGTGGGGGCATCTCCAGAAAAGAGTCAGAAATAAACCGATATAGGCAAGCCCTTTGCAGTGGAAGTTCGTTGGAGCTGAACGTGTCGATTGTTCTCATTATTCTTGAAGTGAAAGCCAAACCAATCAAAGATTTTCAGGTATATTTTTTAGACGTGTAGGGTATAACGTAGACAATAAGATGCTCTTCTTTATTGTAGGTAGTGTTATCTGAATGTCTCATTATTGTCGACTTGTACTACTGGCTGACCGAAAATAGTTTCACCACTACACTGTTAGAAATGTTCGCCTCACTTTTATGAAACGTATATTGGACATCTGACCAGAATTTTTGTACAGTTACTCCACTTCATTCGTCACAATTCACCACAAATATCTCACAAAAAGAAGAAAATGCTGAAATTCCCTATAAGAGCCAAAAAGGACTTGGTCCTAGAACCAAGTAAGGGTTTGAATGTTTTTAAGCTGCCTGCAAATTTTTGCTGTTGAACTCCAGAACTCTATAGTCAGATAACTACCTTCACCTTATTTCTATACAAAATAGTTTAAAGCTATGATTCGTGCAAGGTCTCTGAATTGAGCGGCACCCTTCGACATCAACTTCACTAAATGAATAACCCCTCTAATATTAGAATCGAAAATCGTGGAAAGAGCGTTGTTGGGGATTCGCTCACCCAGTTGGACAGTTCCTGAGAGGCGTGGGTTGAACCTGCTGCGTTGTCCTGGGTATAAAAACCACTGGCAATCGCCATCGGCACTTCAGTGTTCTTTGAGAACCCCGCAAGAACTTCACAAACCATGGCTCTCGAACGTCAAGTCCGTGCCAAGGTACAACATACAGGATTACTCAATTATTCGTATATCCAAAGAACACCATCTGTGGTTCATGATCATCATTGTTAGGCTAAAACAAGTTGTTCATCGAGTGCCCAAATTGTGATTATGTGTATAAATCGCGGGTGTAAATTTTCTGATTGTTTAAACCAAGCTTGCTAGAATTTCATCATCAATTTCTACAAATCGAGTGCGCGTTCTTTCATCTTCGGACTACCATCCGTACTAAGAATCAGATTATCATTTATAATGTGGTTTTTATTGATGTTGATCTAGTGAAAAATGGGTTCGATGACCATATTCCCTGATGTCCTTACCTTACTAACTTGGGAACTTGAAAATGTTTGTATTTCAACTTGACGGTGTACTAATTTGGAAATTTCTGATTCTGCAGCTTGCTGGCAAGCGTAACTTGGAGCAGGAAAAAGAGGCTCAGGAGTGGATCGAGTCAATCTTGGGAAAAAAATTCCCCGCTGGAGAAGCCTTCGAAGATGTCCTTCGTGACGGACAAGTCTTGTGTCAGTTGATGAACAAGATCTCTCCTGGATCAATTCCTAAAATCAATACCTCTGGTGGACAGTTTAAGATGATGGAAAACATCAACGTGTAAGAACCCTTCATTTCCACATTTAAAAAACTTCATTCAGTTTGTAGATCGTGCAGTTATCCGAGTTAGTTTTTGTCTCAAGTTTGTATGCCTTAATATATGAAAACTGCCTCACGCAGTTACTAGTATTATTTTTACAAGTATTATTGGTAACTTTTATGAATCATGTTAGTAATGATCTGCGTATAATTTTGCATCATCTTTTAATGATGATAACTTTTCATTTCTGCTAACAGGTTTCAAAAGGCTCTAAAGGAATATGGGGTGGACGACGTCGACGTTTTCCAAACAGTAGACTTGTGGGAGAAGAAAGACATATCCCAAGTCACGACAACCTTATTCTCCCTTGGTCGTCAGGTACATCATTTTTTAAATTAAAATTTATTATAATTTTCGGCAAATTTGAACAAGATTTCCTCTCATGAATGAGAAGAAGAAAAACCATTTTTATAATCGAATTTTTGTTTTTACTTCAGACCTACAGACACCCAGAATGGAAGGGACCTTACTTGGGACCAAAGCCGTCTGAAGAATGCAAAAGAGACTTCACAGAAGAGCAACTCAAGGCTGGACAGACAATCGTTGGTCTACAAGCTGGTTCCAACAAAGGAGCCACTCAAGCAGGACAAAACATGGGCGCTGGCCGGAAAATCCTCCTCGGAAAGTAAATCAATCACTTTCCAGTTCATGCTTATCCCTTACTTAATTTGTATTTTGTATGTATATAATATATTCCTTTAATGTATAATTACGTATTTATTTTACCTTTTATAACTGAAGTATAAAAATTTGATATTCACAACACCAATTTTTATTTGAATCAGATCTATATCTCTCTGAAAAAATGAAAAAGTAGGAAAACTTATTATATTTTTATTATATTACTATTATTATTATTATTATTATTATTATTATTATTGTTGTGAAAAATTGTTTCATTCCATTCAGCGGAAGGGAGATATTCCAGAAATTGAGAAACCAGAATTGTCATACATTTTCATGCAGAATAAACAGTTTTCTTGTGTCAAGGACTCATTGTTTTTTCTTTTAATAGATTTATCGTCTTTCTCCATTTTCCTCTCTTCATTTATTAGGAAGGATCTTTTTTAAAGTGACTTTTGCAATTTTAAATCAATTTCCTTCGAAGCAATGGTCAAATTAGAATACAGTATATATTTGTAAGTCAGGTGAGGACGTTCGCGAGTAAATATTTATTTTAAACTCCAGGATGCAGTTTCTCTTGGTTTGATAAATTTCCGGTCATTTATTCGGTCTAAATTAGTCCCTGACATGAATGTCCAATCCACTGAAATATTTTGGGATTCCGCTCTTAATCTCAACTCTAAGGAAGAAGAATTCTACTACAAGAACGAGCATGCAGTCTGCTTTCACTTAAACTCTATTTTTAATCCTCATATCCTTTCTATTACTATATTTTTTCAATTTCTTTTCCGTTTAAATTTATTGTTGAATTAGGAATTTATTTTATTCAGAAAAACATAGTTTTTAGTTTGTCTATACCAACTTTGAAGAAAAAACATTAAAAGTTATTAATCTGTGTGGAAAATTTCCATGAAGGTGGAGGCTAGTCAGATGTGATGAGGATAAAAATAGAAAAAATTTTCGAATGATCCTCAGGTCCGCGACAAAAGTGGTGAGCGGTGTTTCACGAACGACGGAACTATTTTGGGGTATTCTCCTCACCCCGCAGCAATCAATGTTGTGGAAACGGAACATGGTCGACTCGGATTTCAGCATTTCGGAATTTTATTTTTCTGCCGAAATAAGAACGCGCACAAAATAAAATTAGGGGAGACTTCCTAAGAGTGATTAGCTGTTGGCAGTTAGATACTTTACCTATGCTCGTTCCACAAAAGCAACTCTATTAATAATATATTATTAACTCGATTTTGAATTCGGTGATATCTTCGAATACACTTATTATCAGAAGTAATGAAAATGGTTTGCAGCGTGATCGGCTTCTAGTTATATACAATCCATGTCTCTGATCCATGTCTCTGTAACTAATGCTTTGATATTTTTCCTTTTTTTAAATATTCTTTAGGCTATCCGTTTTCATTTTCTTTAATCACATTATTCAAGTTTCTATATTCACAGCTCTCTCTACTAAATATTTACTCACCTTTTACATAATCTTTATAATAATTCATCAATAAATTATTCACTTCTTCAAATTTCTTCTGCATCTTCTCACCGTTTACTTAAACGATGCCAGCAGTTGATTCATTTGCACTCATTGTGAATATAACCATAAAAGTACCTGAAAATGTCAATTTCGAGATGAAAACTTCAAACAATTATTTTTTCCTATGGAAATGGAGAAATAGGAGTAAATTATAGAGAATAAACCGGCAATAGTGGAGAAAGGGATACGTGGCTATAATAGGAACTTTAGGCATTCGAAGGGACAGGATTTTTGTTAAAGGGGTAATACTGGAGAAATGTTACAAATTGATTAGAAATACACTTCTGTACTGATGTTTCCTAACTCTACCTTAAGAAACTCTAGTCTATACCAGAAAACTTTTATTTTCTCTTCTTTCTCTTTTTCAATTGCTAATCCGTTAATTGATAAAAATTTGGATCTCTGCAATAACGCAAGGATAAAACGTGACTTCACACATTCACACGGCAGTTCACTGATATTTCTGCATACATTGGTTCACCCTTTGCGTTACTCTTTATTACTCGTTGATGTCAATGTGATCATCTCTTTGCCTTTCATTTACCTTGAGAGAAGTTCTACAAAATTTCGTCAGTTAAAGAATGTATTGTATGAAAAACAGTGTGTGCGTTTCATAAACAATTTTCTTCGACAAATCACAGCGTTTCATGAAACATGGTGTTGGTATAGATGATTGTAGAGTGAGTGTTATATAGATCATCATAGTAAACTTGAAATCTGTACGAAAAATTATCATTTTTAATAGTTAATTATCAAGTTTTATGAAGTTTCATTCTTGAGCAGAATTTTACTAGAATATATTTCAAAAAACTACAGCGACAAAACGCAATCTTAATTTGTTCATCCTTTTTGTAGATAATTACGTTTTCCCAAAGAGATTTATACATTTTTCTAGAGAGGAATACGAATTTCTACAAACAATAATAAAAAAATCTGCCCGCCGCGCGGGCACATTCTCATCGCGCGCTTTGCGCGCGGCTCGCTTCGCTCGCAAGTTTCAACTCGCCTAGAGCGCGCGTCTTTTGGATCTCGTGCTCGGTTATGAATTTACCTCGCGCTACGCGCTCGGCCTTCTTACCTCCCTAAATTTGTATATAGAGCATGTGAAACACAAATGCGAAATGTCGACTTCTTTAATTTGATTATTGTGAATTCTCTTTTGTTAAAGCTTCTCCGGCTTTAACGAATACATTCTCATCGCGTGTTTCGTGCTGCGCACTCGATCAAAGTTTGTCCAAAACGGTAGAAAAGTTTTGTTGCCTAACTTTTTTCACATGTTGTGTAGCTTTTCCAGAAATTCAATTTTTTAATTTTTAATTTTATTTTTTACGATTGAAACAAAAACTACGCGTCCAATGGGAAAAGTTATAACGAATTCACAGATTTTTTTCGTGTGAATAACTTTTTTCTTTCAATCTTATCTGTTAGCCTTAGTCCTTTTTTTCAAAAATTTTATCATTTCATTTTTATAGTTATTTTTTCTGATTGAAATGAAACCAAATATCCTGTTGAAGAAGCTGATAACGCATTTGGAGATATTTTCCGGTAAAGAACTTGTGTCTATTTGATTATTCCTAAGCTTGTGTCAATTGTCCAAAAGTCCATTTTTTTTTATTTTTTACATTGTTTTTTATAAATGAAGCAAAAACTACTTGTCCTATCAAAAAGTTGATATTATCAAATTTGTAGATCTTTTTTTGGTGCACAAGTTTACTTCATTCATATTTTCTCGTTCCTTGCATAGTTTGACCAAAAAATGAAACTTTCTATTTTTCATTATTTTTCGTGCGACCAAAATTTGAATTTTCAATTTTTTGAGAAAACGCGAAAAGTTGGAAATCTTATCCCGGAGGGCTCCAAAAAAGAAACATTTTTACTTCAAACTTTTTTTTATACCTTGCGTTGTTTGGCTAAAAATTCTCATTTTCGTTTACATTATCGAATTTTGAAAATGCCATAACTCTGACAATTTTGTTCTTATCAAACAAAATCTTGAGGATAAATTGTTTCAATCTTTACCCACTTCAAGAAACCTTACTTGGAATTTTTGAGTCTTGGAAAAAAAAGTCCAAAAAATTTTTCAAAATGCTCCCCCTCTTTTATTTTCGATCCAAAACAGCTGGTTAACGAAGATGACTTGTACTTTTGGTTCCTAAAAATGGTTGCCAAAGCACGATCGAATATCATCATTCTTTCGAAAGTTATCGATTTCACAGATTATTTTCCATTATTTTTGGTGCGATCAAAATTGGAATTTTCGATTTTTTCAGGAAAGTCAAAAAATTGTAGTCACCGTCTTGTAGGGCTCCCAAACAGAAACATTTTTGTTTTCTAACTTTTTTTCATATCTTGTGTTGTATGGCAAAAAACCCTAATTTTTGTTTATATTTTTGAATTTTGAAAATGCCATAACTGTGATATTCTTGTTTTCATTTAAAAAAATCATGAGGGTAAAACGTTTCATTTTTACTTACTACAAAAAGCCGTTTTTAAAATTTTTGAGTCTTGGAAAAAATAGTCTCAAAAATTTTGAAAATGCTCCAACTTTTTGAGTTTCCATCCAAAATAGCTGGCTAACGAAATTGGCCTTTAGTTTTTGACACTTAAAGAGTGTACCAAAGGCCAATAAAATAGATTCGTTTTTTCGTAAGTTATCGTGCTCACAGACAGATATGCATACATACATACATACATTTATACATACATACATACATACATACATACATACATACATCCCAGAACGTGGACATTTGACAAAAACGGGGGAGGCCAAGTTTTACACAAATCCAATACCTTTCTCTGTTGAAAATGTAAAAAAAAGACGATTAACTTGAATTTTGTTTAGGCTATTATTGTGTCACTTGAGTGATTTGAATGGTGTACGTCAATAAGCATCACGCTAAAAATTTATGAATAGTGCTTTTTAATTTCAATGGCCAATCATTGTTTTAAATTGTCAATTGTATAAAAAATGATACAACTTTATTTTTGTTCAAGAAATTTGTGAATATTCCAGAGTGTTTTCCATTAAATAATCATATCTTACCAATCATACAGCGTTGTAATATGGATTAGAAAAAAATTTGAATTAAAAAAAAAAGACCGACTCTAAAAAAATATAAATCGAAATTGATTTAATAAATAGTAACTGAAAAGTAGAAAATAAAGTTAAAAAGTTTTGAAAAAAAATAAATCGAAGATTATTTGAAGCTGTTATTTAATTAATTATTTTTTACTTCTTAGTTACGTATTGTTTAAATCATTTTCGATTTCTATTTTTTTGGAGTCGGTCCTTTTTTCACTCCATATTACAACACTGTATGATGCTTCTTGACGTTCATAATTTGAATAACTCAAATAACACTACAATAGCCTAAACAAGATTCAAGTTAATCGTCTTTTTTTCAATTTACGGAATGGAAAAATCATTGAACTAGTAATTTATTGCTGAAAGGTGCAATAAACAAAACGCGACATTGCAGTTCAACCGCCTGTGTGCACGCGCTGATGTAATTGTCTTTCGGGTCAGCTGAAATGTTTATCCAGCAGTAAAATGTCAGATGAATGTTGTTCCTACAATGTATACTGTCCAATTGACTATATCTGTTAATTTCAGCTCAGCTTAAATCACCAAATTTTCAAAAAAATTTAACATGAAGGGCCCGTTGCCCTTGACATATTCAGCGCTACCGAACTAGCTGAAGGTCATCTTACTTACGACTAAGATGAAATCTATCATATATATTAAAATCAGCCTTTCTAAGATGACCTGTTGAAAAGTGCACTGGGCTCCCTGACTATAATTGTTGCTTGTTTCCGCATTTGCATTTCGAACAAGTATATTCATGAGATTGAGAGTGAAAGGTGCCGCTCTAAAATTTTTTTTTCTCATAAAATTCAGGAATATACTCAGTTAATTCTTTTTTTGGATGCGAGTGCGCGCGCCGGTGTTTTCCGTTTTGATCACCAAAATTTATCAACTTTTTGATTCCTTCAAAAAAAGTTGCCCCAGAGTTTATTTCGTCCTGAGTGATCACAGCTGTCGTAAACATGCACTTATCTACGTATACAGGAATGAAAAAGAAGATTATTGAACGAGTGAAGACGATTCTGAATGAAAAAAAATGAATCTCCTGATAATCAGTTGAATTCGACTAACAAGTATTTTTTTCAACCAAATCATGGAATTCTCAACCGAAAATCTTCCCGCTGCGCGAGAACATCCTAATAGCGCGCTACGCGTGCGGCTCGGTTCGCTCTGGAGTTTGGGCGCGCCTACGGCACGCGTCATTAGGTTCTCGCGCTTCGCGCTCGGCTGCTTGCGTACTTGATTCAGTTTACAGTGTAATGCATACAAAGACCCAGTGGGAAATTGCCAAGACTTACCATTGGCGCAATATTGGACCAATCTAGGGGTGACTACGCCTAGGGCTGGGCCGAAATTTTCCAAGCAATGGGCTGATGGTAAATTTCCCACTGGGGAGTTTCAAATATTGTAAAACTGTTGGAAACCTCTACTTCTATGAAGATTATTGAATTTTTTTTATACTTGATGAAAATTTTTCCAAAATTAATTTAACTTGAGTCTCTGCTTGCCTTAAGGAACACATTCTCATTATACTCGCCACCCATCTTTACATCTCGCATAGTTTTCCTAGCAAATTTAATTTTTCTTTGTCTAAAACGCGTTGTCACGATTAAAACAGAAAATATAGGTCTTTTTGAAAAATCGTTTATATAAAACTTGAAGGCCTTTTCAAGATAAACAATTTTTCTGTTCATCATTTCTTCTTACCTCTTATTATTTGAATGCAAAATGGTATTTTTTCATTTTTATAAGTGTGTTATCGTGACTAAATGAAAACTATGCGCCTTATTGAAAAATAGTTGGCAGTTGATTTGTAGATTTTTTGAAGGTTGACAGTTTTTGTTTTTTCAATTTTTCTCTTATCACGCATAGTTTTGCTCAAAAATGGAATTTTTCATTTTTGGTACAATTTTTCACGATTTAAACAAAAACAATGCATGTTATGAAAAAAGTGGTATCAATAAAATTGTAGGTCTTTTTGAAATGAATAATTTTGGTACCACATCTTTTGTATCTTGCATAGTTTGACCGGGAATGTGCATTTTAGATTTTTCAAAAAGCTATTTTGATGGATATAAGCAGAACCATTGGTCGAAAATGGCTGCTTGACGAACTCGACCTTTCTTTTCTTGCCTTGAAAAAGTGTTCCAAAGCAAATTCCAATATAAGAATTATTTCGAAAGTTATTATCAAATTCACAGATTATACACACACGCGGACAGACATACAAATAGACACCTTCGTAAAAACCGTTTTTTCTGACTGAAGGGGTTCGCAAAACGTGGAGATTTCATTAAATCTGTGAAACTCCATTTTCGCATAAAACCAATACCTTCTCATTCAGAATGAGAATGTAAAGAGGAAAATTCTGAATTGGAGAAACCAATCGGAATCATCTTGACAATATGTGTCGTTGGTTCCATTCCAGCATATCCGGAATTCCATCGATATTTTGCGAGTTTCATGTTGTATTTTGTAACAACCAATGGGGAGTTGATCGAGTAAGTATGAATGATGATTATCACAAAGATGATGTATAAGTACGTATTAAGTCAGCACTTTGTTGTGAGGATGATGACCGAATTTCCGTGACTGCTTGCTGTTTCATAAAGAGAGGAGGGATGAGGATGTAGTTAAAATCTTACTTTATACTCCACAAAGTTAAGGGAAATTGTTTGTAATAGGGTAAGATGGGCTGAGATGGGCCACTATGAGTTTAGTCACCGCTGTTACTTAACAAAAAAAAGTAAAAAATTCTGAAACAATTCCTACTTATTGTTCAAAGGCTATACAATATAAAACTATAAACTGATTCCAATTATTGTTTGATTTTCGTATAATTTTGTTTAGTTGAAAAAAAGTTCTCAAAATGCCGATTTTGCAATTTTGCGGGGTGAGATGAGCCACTCTATTAAATGGTACATGTCTTCCAAATTTTGAACTAAAAGTTATTATTTTTTGGAAATAAATGGGAATATACATGAAAAAAAGTTTTTAACTGTTTTACAAGTTTTACAAAAGTCGTTTAGAGCTCCTGGGAGCTTGTCTACTCTGAGGTATTGGGGTCACTTCTTCGTCACGGGTTGCTTTAGACGTCAAAGAGTCTTAACTGTCGTCAGTTCTTCTTGTTTTTCTAGCTCTCGTACTTTTATTAATTTATTCATTTGTTAATTTGCACAACAGGCTTTCTAGCTTAAATAGTTTGTATATATGAGTATTTTTCCTTGTTTTTGTGTTTTTTTTTGTTCTTAAAATTTCTCATTCACGACCGTGGGTCATTCCAAAGTACGCGATTTAGAAGAATTCTAATATTGAGGTATGATGTTCTTGGATTTCCTCTGAGTCAAATTTAAGGAAGTGATTCCCTCGTAGAAATGATTTTTGAATAAAAAAATCGCTCTCAGAGAATGTCGTGTGCACTGCGTCAAAAACGTTTGTCATTTTGGATGGAAGCATGTAGCAAATCATTAAAAACAAAAAATAGTCAGAGGAAGCGAGAAAATTATGGCTCATATACATATATATTTTTTCGTTGTTGTTGGATGCAGTGTCATTTCAGAGTGGTTAAATTCTCGAAAAATCCCTACAAAGGTAGTATATTAACGCCTGAATTTCGGTGTAAAAAGCAGGAAGAACTTCCGTTTTCCAGCTGCTTTCGAGGTTAACTATCGAACTAAGGGAAATTCAACCCATGATTTATTCACTCCTGACTGCCTTTGCAAGTCTTGAACAGCCCTCAATAACGCAAGAATATATGAAAAAAATTATTTTTTTGCTTACCTTGACTGATTCTTGTTTTTGATGACTAATTGAAGATATATGCTATTCATGTTATTGTCGGGACCTCGGCATGCGGTTATCTTGCTAACTGACGTCACAGCATTGGCGACGAATGTCGGTTTCCGCCGGCGGCAGCAGCACGGATGGGAGATTTGCCGCTGACAAGCGCCGGAGTGGGGGAAGGTCTCATAGGTAGCTGTCGGCGAAAAGACGATCACCCGTCCGCCAGTACTTTGATGCATAACAGTTACACCACTAACAAGTGTGAGAAAATCTTTTGTCGCTGGCCTGGCCCAGAACGGATCGGCTGATTTATAGTCTTGACGCTGATGAACACTGAGCAGCCATTTAATTTTTCCATACAGGATGAAATAATTTCATTATATTACAGATCAAACGTTTTTCCATCCCTCTTGTTAAGAATGTACGTTTCACCCAAAGCGGCGGTTAAGAAAAAAGGGGGAGAAAAAATGTACTGACGACCTTCACGGTTGAAATCGTGTATACATACTGTCTAGTAATATAGAACTTTTAGTAACTCTTAACCATCTCCAGGTCGATACATTACGGAAATGTATGTGATATCATACCTAGCGCTACACTTGACAAGTTAAACTTACAAAACATTCCGTAATGTTAGCAGACCGTACATCAATCATATGTATATCTATTTTATGTGTTAAGCAATAATTTCTAAACGTATTTTCCAGGAGCCATGTTGATATTTCAATACACAATTACTGCTATCCAGTAATAGTCAGTGCATATTTATTCGCATATAATACAACCATCGCACAGTTGGGCCGAATCCCGAAAAGCTGGCCAAAATACCAAAAATAAGTTTCCCATTTCAAAGATCGGAGTAAGTGCCTTCTGTAAAGGAAGGATCAAAGTTTCAGAATCTGCAACCTAGAGGTCCCTATCCCTATTACCTGTCATTTTATGACGGTTTGAATGTGGCCTACGTTCCGTGAACACCTGTCGGTTTCGTAGTGCGAAAACTGGTTCTGTACTCCGGAATTTATAGAAACTCATAGAATCAAGAATTTTTAATTTTAAAAAATGGATTCATCAGCTAGCGGTAAGTACTATTTGAAAAAAATCACTAGTATAATAGTCACAGTATCACTATTTGAAAAAAATTAATGATTTGTGTGAAAAAAACCAGATGAAATTTAATCAAATGAAGCAAACATTTAGAGAAAAGTTGAGTTGCCAGGCTCTGCCGCCCTTCCAGACCTATCAAATCTTGTGAAGTATACTGTCAGTTGATGGAATCAAAAAGAAAATCCTGCTTCCATCTGTTTCTCAGATTTTTATTGATTTTTTTGTAGAAAAAATCCCAAGATTTCGATTTTTCCGACGTGTAATGTCCCATGCGGAAATTACCAATCGGTTTGGATGGCGTGTTCGTTACTTTGCCCTTGCTTTACTAGGGTGCTACACAGGAAATGTACCGTTTGGCTTCAATCAGGGGCGGATTAAAGCCTTACGGGGCCCGGGACTAAAATGAATATAGGGCCCACTTAGGGGCAGTAAAATGCGATCATTTTTTTAATATAAATAAAAACTATGTTACAATCATTTTTATAATTCATTGTCGCATATATTTTTTCTTTGGCACTTATATATTGCAAAAAACAAATATTTATACAATTAGAAATATTTTTCTCTTGATTTTCCTCTGACAAAGTCACTCATTATTATTATTTATCAGCATTTGGAACTCGAAAGTTCATTGCCTCATCTACCCGAGACCGCCACGCGTCCCCATCCTGTGCATCATTCATCCACTCATTATAATCATATCCTAGTTCTACCAAATCTTT
>WSXT02210693.1:0-17786 GCA_011762715.2 Neuroterus valhalla
CTAAAGGTTGAAGTATAATCTCATTAGAATGGTTGAATTTTAGATATAAAAACACGTTATGCAAGATGTTATTGCTTTGTTTTATTTGTCATTAAATAAAAAAGTATTTATGGTGGTCCAAAAGGGCTTTTTTCTAAAGTGGTACAACATTTTTTTCATTGAAATTTCAGGGTGGCGACTTGACAGGGAAATCGGAAAATGACCGGAAATTTAATTTGGAAACCGGGAATTTACTTGACTCAACCTAGCCTATTGAAAATTCTACCGAAAAAATACGAGAAATGACTGCTTTCTTTTTATAAATCAAAAGAAGATCTTATCATTTGATTAAAAAAATGTAACGTTCCTTTCATCTGATTCTCGAATTATTTAAATATATCTATACGTCGTAAGAGGAAGAATTTATATTTTTTTCCAATATAAGAAAAACGTTTCGCAAATTCGTTGTTCTGGTAGATTTTTTTAGCTGACTCAAATTTTATAATCGAATAGATGATAGCCCAAACATACAGAAAAAATTATTATCTAAACTTTTTCAACAAAAATTTATTTATCGCGTTTCGTTTGCTTCCTTCATTTATTTGACTTGGGAAAAGGAATTTCAGAAAATAATTATAGTTTTTTCATGGCAGGAAGTTACAGTGAAGAAGTATAATTTCACTTGGAACAGAGAATTTTTCACATGGAACGGGAACTTTTTAAACTAATTATAATTCGGATCTAGAAAAATCGTTCCTCCAATTCAAAATTCGTTACAGTTTCAAAGTCCCCTCTTCCTAATTTTAAATAAAGAAAGTATTTCGAACAGTCTTCAGAGTAGAAGTAGTATTCCGGAAAAGAAATATAAATATTTAAATTATGATCGAAAGCTTTTTCACATTGTTTATTGCAAATTCAACCTTTTTTAGTTAAAAAAATCAACAACTTATTCAAAATATAGACTCGTTTGTTGAGAGTTAAATTTTTGTGTTAAAGTTGCATTATTTAGATTGAAAATTCACCTCTGGTTGAAATTGCAACTACTTTCTTAAGAATAAATTTATCTTTTTTTGTCAAATTTCAAGTATCTAGTTAGAAATTGATTTTCGAATATGAAAATTGAACTATTTCTTTGAGAATTTATGCATTCCGTGGAAAATTTGCCTTTTTTGTAGAAAATTAATCTTTATGGTTCAAAATTCATCTTTTCCTTAGAATACATCTATTTCCTTTGAAGATTCAACATTATAGCTGAAACTGATTCAGTTGCTGAAAATCATTCTCTTCAACTGAAAATTTTATTGTTTCATTTTTAGTGGGAAATTGATCTTTTCTAGTTCGACATTGGACAACTCAGTGAAAAATGGTCTTTTCAAATCCAAAATTCAATTAATTCGTTGAAAATTTAATATTCTTCTTGAAAAATCTTCTTCACGGTTAACAATTCGAGTTATACAGTCAAGCATTTTTCATTTTAGTCGAACATTCATCTAGTTGAAAACTCTAATGTCTGTTTTAAAATTGATTTTCAGAGCCAAGAGTGTCACTATTCCATTCTTGTTTTTCAAATTTTTATTTTCATAGTTCGGATTTCAACCAATTTGTTGAAAAATTGCATTTTTTGGTTGAAAATTAATTTTTGTCAAAAATTAAACCATTCTAGTTAAATGTTCATCATTTCAGTTAAAAATTCGTCTTTCTGGTCTAAGATTCAACTACTTCAATTGAAGATTCACAATTTCATTTGATTCTTCATCATTTTGTGTAAAAATGTAATAATTTGTTCGAAAGTTAGTTTTTTTTTTGTTGAATGTTAGTTTGTTGAGTTATAAGTGATTTCTTTTTAACTGAAAATTGAACTTATTCCAATTGAAAATTCCATAGTTCCAGTTAAAAATTCATTTTTTTAGTTAAACGGCCATCTTTTCAATTCCAAATTTGAGTATTCGAATTTTCGTTAACACTTTAGCAGAAGTTAATTTATCCGTTTGAAAACTCAACTCCTTCAGTTGAAGATTCTTCGTTTTTATATAAAACTCTTATGCTTGGTTGAAATTGTTTTTTTAAATTAAAAATGTTACTGTTCCATTTTTTGTTAAAAACAATTATTCTTCGAGTTCGAAATTCGACTATTTTGTTGAAACATTGTATTGTATCTTCGTAAATCATTCTCTCTATTTGAAAATTATTCTTCTTGTATAAATTCTTCACATTCATGGTTGAAAATTGGAGTTCTGCAGTTAAATATTGATCTTCTTAGTTCAAAGTTCAACCAATTTGTTAAAAAATTGCATTTTTTGGTTGAAAATTAATTTTTTGTCAAAAAATAAATCATTCTATTCCGAGGTTTATAATTTCAGTTAAAAATTTGTCTTTCTGTTTTAAAATTCAACTGCTTCTTGAACATTTACAATGACATTTGATTCTTCATCATTTACAATGACATTTGGTTCTTCACCATTTATTGTAAAAATGTAATAATTTGTTTGAAAGTTAGCTTTTTTTTGTTGGAAGTTAGTTTTTTTGTTATAAATAATTTTTTTCAACTGAAAATTTACCTCATTCCGATTGGAAATTCCATAGTTTTGGTTTAAAATCCATTTGTTTAGTTAAACATCCTTTTTTCAATTTAAAATTTGAGTATTCAAATTTTCGTCGACAATTCATCTTTTTCAGTAAAAATTAATTTATCTGTTTGAAAACTCTACTCCTTCTGTTGAAGATTCTTCGTTTTTAGTTTAAAACTCCTATGCGTAGATAAGATTGGTTTTTTAACGAAAAATGTACTGTTACATTTTTGGTTGAAAATAATTATTTTTTGAGTTCAAAATTCGACCATTTTGTTGGAACATTGTATTTTTTCTTAGAAAATTATTCTTTCTATATGGAAATTATTCTTCTTGTTTGAATATTCACCTTCATGGTTGAAAATTTGAATACTCCAGTTGAATATTTATCTTTTTAGTTGAAAATTCATCTTCTCGAACGTTGAAGATGAAGATTGAAGATTCATAACGTTCATTGAAAATTCATCATGTTGGTTGAAAAATGAACTATTTTGGAAATCGAAATTGTCCGCCAAATCGCCACCCTGAATTTGTGTGGGTACCATTTTAGAAGAAAAACTCCTTTATTTACTGTTTTTTTTAGATGATGTAATTAATTAAATAAAAATCATGAAGTTCCTCTTTAAAGATAAAAATTGATAAATAGTATAAGTTGATCAATGATCTGTAGTGCAGACGACTAACTATGGTGTTGTTGGGAAGATAACCAAATGTTTGCTCTGCTACCAGCTACTCATTTCCCTAAATAGTCCTCGCCCCCAAGATCCCTTTCGTTACAGACATCAATACAAAGAACAGTACAAACAGCTGCACGCGAGACTTTAAGATAACAAAATTCCCTTCTCATTCATCGTTACAAAATTAATTCTTTGCATCATTCTTGAACTTAGGTACCCAACAAAAAAGAATTCATCCCTGTGAGCAAAGTTCCTGTTATCCTGCGACAGGAAATTTATTGATTGGAAGGACGAATCGGTTGCAAGCCTCATCAACTTGTGGATTGAATGAACCAGAGAGATATTGTATTGTGTCCCATTTGAAGGATAGAAAGAAGTGTTTCTTTTGCGATGCTTCTTCTCCAAAAAAACAACATGGTATCGAGAACATCGTTAGTGGGTAAGGAATTTAAAAAATATGGCTAGCCAACTCAATTCAAGATTCAGAAAGCGCCCAAAAAGGCGCTGCTGTATCAAAACAAACGTGGCTGCCTGTCATGGGCTGCACTTGCAAAGCTGGCACGAGCCATAGATTTTAATTAATGATCATGATTATAATTCTATTTAATAATTACGTAATAACTGTATAAAAAACAAACCAGGAAATACATAATCATCAACGCTGAAATGCAGAGAGCAAACTAGTATTTGTTGATCAGTTTCTTGAATCTTGAGTCGTTTTAACCATTCGAAACGTTTATCAACAACAATGCTTTCTCCAACAAGATTTTTCCATGTAACAGTACCACTGCCAAATTTTAGTACTTTATGGATACTCAAATTAGTGTTGATATTCTTTTTTGAGTCACAATAGACAACACAGCTTACATTACCTTTGCGAGTATCGCTTCCCTTTCTATGGTTCCAGGAAAATTCCATTTTAAAAATTTTATAACTGATTAATCTGACACAACATCAATTATTATCGCGTTTTTTGAGTGCAACACGCATGTGAACAATGATACGTGTATCCCATACGCAACCATGTTGGTTACTTCGCTATATGGCCATCAGGTCTCGCATTGCTACTTTAAATTCCCAATTGTTGTACTTCAAACTGTAAACTTTCCTCTTGGAATCGTAGCGATTTTAAAGGATTTCAAATTGAATAAGTAATTTTAAGAAAGGTAAGAATGAAAGAATTTCTGGTTTAGTAGCCAACCATGAATTAATCACTATGACAACAAAATAATTGGAAATATTATATTGTAATAAATGATTGAATTTTTAATTATAGAGCACCACACAGAACGTGGTGGCAAGCAGAAAATGGAGTCGAGAACGTAACTATTCGTTTTGATCTGGAAGCCGAGTTTCATTTCACTCACATAATTATTCGCTTCCAAACTTTTCGACCTGCTGCTATGCTGATTGAGAGGTCTTATGATTTTGGGAAGACATGGCAAGTCTATCGGTACTTTGCACACAATTGTGAACAGTTCTTCCCTGGAATCCCAACTCATATGCCCCAAAAAGTGACTGATGTCATCTGCGAAACAAGATACTCTCACGTTGCACCATCCAAAAATGGAGATCTCATTTTCAGGTGGGTTGTCGTTCTTTTGTTTGATATTCGTTTCCAATCAGTCAAAGAGTCCAAATGTCTATCAACAATTGTTAGCCCTCGTCATCAAATACCATAGTCAAAAATTCATACCGTCCTTATCATGATTTTACAGCCTTACTGAGGATTTCATAACGTAAGCTTATCTTTAAAATTGCAAATAACTTATGTATTCATATTCACAAAAGCAACCAAACGATAAGTAAATAAAACATGTGTCCTTCACAGTCCAGCTTCGGGATCAACAACGTAAGCCAAACTTATTTATCCACATCTTTCAACAGTTCAAGCCATTTATGTACAAAATTATCTTCGCAATCCCTCTCCAACAACCCTACTCCCATTCCAATTTCAGAAAAGTCTAATTGGCTCTTCCAATTTCCAGAGTGCTACCATCCAACTTGCTCATCGTCAATCCCTATTCAAAAGAAGTGCAGAATCTCTTGAAGATGACAAATTTGCGAATAAACTTTACCAAACTCCACACCCTTGGTGACGATCTCTTGGACAATAGAGCAGAAATCAGGGAGAAGTACTACTATGCTATCAATGACATGGTCATTCGAGGATCCTGTTCCTGCTACGGTCATGCTTCCCGATGTCTGCCTCTTCCCGGTGTTGACAATGAGGAGAACATGGTCCATGGAAGATGTGAATGTACTCACAACACTAAGGGACTCAACTGCGAATTATGTGAAGATTTCTATAACGACCTACCTTGGAAACCTGCCGTTGGAAAGCAAACGAATGCTTGTAGGAAGTGTAATTGTAACAACCACGCCACTTCTTGTCATTTCGATCAGGCGGTTTACGAAAGATCAGGAAAAGTTTCGGGTGGAGTTTGCGACAATTGTCAGCACAATACCAGGGGTCAGAATTGTGAGCAGTGTGCTCTTTACTACTACCATGATGAGAGCAAAGACATCTCAGATCCTGAGGCTTGTCAACGTAAGTTTGTTTGTAATCCTGAGATCTTCAGGTTATCTTAATTAGAACCAAAGCATGATTCAATTCGTTCTTGCAGCTTGTGAATGTGATCCTCGCGGTTCCTTGGACGAGGGAATTTGTGACTCTAGGACAGACCCGCTGAGCGGGGAGGAATCAGGAAGATGTCACTGCAAACCTAATGTTCAAGGTCGTCATTGTAACGAGTGCAAGAACGGTTTCTGGAACTTTGATCCCAACAACCCAGATGGTTGTCAAGGTAATAAACTCCCTACTTCTAATCTTCTCGTAAAAAAAACTTCTTACAATTTTGTATCTTTTGAAACTCGTGTTGTTTTTTAGCATGTACTTGTCACACTCTTGGAACTGTCAACAACGAGGGTTGCGACGTATTGACCGGAGACTGTACCTGTAAAAGACACGTCACAGGACGAGATTGTAACCAGTGTTTGCCTGATTACTATGGCCTTTCTGAAGAAGCAGATGGTTGCAAACCGTGTGATTGCGATCCTGGTGGTTCTCTTGAGAGCTCTTGCGATGTTGTTACCGGACAGTGTCAATGCAGACCTCATGTTAGTGGAAGAACCTGCAACCAACCAGAGCAAAGTTACTACACAGGGTATATAGATTTGCTGACTTACGAAGGAGAACTGGCAAGAGGAACTGAAGTAAGTAAATGAAGTATGTAACAATTATCAACAGTATTGATGTCGTTGAAAGCAAATCCTTGATTTGAATTTCTAGAATTGCCAAGTGGTCATCAGAGAGCCTTATCGAGATGGTAGAAACAACACCTGGACAGGAACAGGATTCATGAGAGCCCTTGAGGGATCTACCTTGAACTTTACAGTTGGTGATATTTATAGATCGATGTGGTATGACATCATAGTTCGATATGAACCAGAGCATCCAGGTACATGGAACGACGTACGGATTGTGGTCGAACGCCACGAACCAGTGGATCCGAATGGACCTTGTGCAGATTGGAAACCAGATGACGATCAATTGTGGACTCAGTTACCAGCCAATGCAAGAAGTGCTGACGCTATCCCACCAGTTTGTTTAGAAGCTGGCAAGCAATACAACGTCTTACTTACTTTGTCGCAATTCGTTGGGCCTACAGATACACCCTCTGCGTCTATTCTTGTAGATTCGGTGAGGAAGATGTTCTCTAACTTGCTTGTATTATAGCTTAAAAAGAAATTAGACAGTGATTCCTTATAATTCTGATCAAATGACTCTGTCTTCTTAGATTGTCCTTAGACCAAAGATTGATTACATTCCATTCTTCAACGGCCCTGGTATAGGAGAACTGCGTAAGCATGAATACGAAAGTTACAGGTGTAACGAATTCTTTAACAACGTTGGTTACAGACAAGAACCACCAGATATCTGTAGCAAATACTACAACAGCATTGGTTATTACGTTTATGATGGTGCACACTGTAAGTTCTTCTTCAACGATTTTTCTTTGTACTTTTTATAAAATCTTATCTTAACAAACATTCATCTTCTAAAATAATATCTCTTTATTAGTGTGTGAATGTAATCCTACTGGATCACACAGTGCTTTCTGTGAAAACTATGGTGGAAACTGTCAATGCAAAGCAAACGTTGTTGGAAGACGTTGCGATCGATGTGCTCCAGGAACTTACGGATTTGGTCCAGAAGGTTGTAAGGCATGTGACTGTGATGGTGTTGGAGCTTTAGACAACTTCTGTGATGCTGAAACTGGTCGCTGTAAATGTAGACCAAATACCTACGGTAGAACTTGTGGCGAGTGTGAGCCAGGATTCTGGAACTTCCCCCACTGTGAAAGATGCGAATGTAATGGACACGCTGATCGATGTGATTCCCAGACTGGAGCATGTATTGATTGTAGGGATTACACAACAGGACACACTTGCGATCGTTGTATTGCTACCTTCTACGGAGACCCAAGAATTGGAATTGACATTCCTTGCAGAGCTTGCCCCTGTCCAGGTGAGATCACCTGTTCTGATTTCTTGATAACCATAGTAATCTCCTAAAATTATCACTTTTTTTATTATGTTAAGCCTTATTTGATGCAAAAGCCTTATTTGATGCAACTGCTCATCTTCAATTTCAGGAACCATTGACTCTAATCATTCCTACGCCGACAGCTGTTCCCTGGATACATTGACTCACGATGTCATCTGCGAATGTCGTGAAGGCTATTCAGGACCGAGATGTGATAGCTGTGCTGAAAACTACTATGGCAATCCTGAAGTACCTGGTGGAAGTTGTACTGGTTGCGACTGTAGCAACAATACCGACATATACCGACCAGGAAATTGTGATCCTCACACTGGACGTTGTCTGCAATGTTTGTACAACACAGCTGGACCAAACTGCCAGATCTGTAAGCCTGATTACTTTGGTAATGCTGTCTTGAAGGATTGTCGACAGTGCAGGTGTGATGTTCTTGGAACTGACAGATCTGCTGGATCTTGCGATCATCGAACCGGGCAGTGTCCTTGCCTTCCACACGTTATTGGTCAGCTTTGCGACGCTTGTGAAGAAAATCACTGGAGGATTGCTAGTGGTCAAGGTTGCGATCCCTGCGAGTGTGATGCTGTTGGAAGCGTCTCCGATAGGTAAGAAATCGAACTTGGAACAAGATGCAAACAGAGCTTCTGAAACATCTCTTGCCCTTGCTAAACAACTTTTTCAATTTTTTTACTCAGGTGTAACCCCTTCGATGGAACCTGCGAATGTCGTCCAGGTTTTGGTGGCAGAAGATGCAATGAGTGTCAAACGAACTACTGGGGTAATCCTAATGTAGAGTGCTACCCTTGCGAGTGTGACCAGATAGGGTCGGCTAGTCAACAGTGTAACAGAGAAACTGGTGCCTGCGTATGCCACAAAGGAATCGGAGGACACAAATGTGATCAGTGCGATCGTAGTTACATCGGTTATGCTCCTAACTGTAGTCCTTGCGGCGAATGTTTTGACAACTGGGACATGATCCTTGATGGTTTGAAAAATAAGACTAACTACGTTATTGCGGAAGCCTCCAACATTCAGAAGGTCGGAACGACCGGAGTCTACAGTCAAGAATTCGACGACATGAAAAGCTCTATCGATCAGGTGAAGACTCTGCTCGGAAACGCTACAGTCAGAAGCCAGGATCTGGATGAACTGAACAAACGCGCTGAAGACTTGAGCAAAAACGTTTCCGCCTCCTCAGAAAATCTTCTGAAGGCTGATGATCTCTTAAATAATGTCAAGCAGAGGGTGAATATCAATGATGTAGCTTTAAAGAGCTTGAAGAACAAGACGAACAGTCTTCATGAGCAAGCTACTAATCTGAAGGAAAACGCGACCTCCTTGCAAGAGGCTAATGTTCAGGGTGCTTTAAATGTAACCCGAATGATGGCTGAGCAATCCAAACAGGCTGAGAGAATGGCGAATGATACCACGAATATTCTGGATGATGCTGACAGGTATAAGAAACATACTGAGTCGCTGCTTGCTAAAAACAGTGATGCTGTTACCCAAGCTCATGTGAAAAATAAGGAACATCTAGAGAAAATAGGAGAGAAGCTTGATTCCTTTACTGAACTGATGCCTGATTTGAATTTGAATATGTGCGGACAAAATGTAACGGAATGTGGTAGCGTTTGTGGAGGGGCTGGATGTGGCACTTGTGGAGGATTATCTTGTGATGCTGGAGCTGTGACGAAGGCTACCCAGGCTTTGGATGTAGCGAAGAAGCAATCTGCAAAGATCAAGAGTTACAAAGATGAGGCTGAACAGCTGCTCCGTAGCGTGAGTATCAATCGGATTATCATAGGATATTGATGATTAACTTGTATTGTATTCAACTTATATTTTAATTCAAAAATTCCTTTTCAGATAAACCAAGTGAAGAGTGACGCCACCTCAGCTCGCTCAAATGCCCAGGACGCTTTCAACTTTGCCTCAGATGCTCGCAACCGATCCGACGACTTGATAAAGAACATAAGCGACTTGGCCGACAAGATCGGAAGTCTTCTTGATCAAAATCAGAACCAGGATCATCCAACACCCTCTCAAGTCAGAACCCTCGCCGAAGAAGTCATCGCCAAGAACATTCCACTCAAACCTGAAGAAATCAAGGAACTCGCTGACAAAATCAAGCAGATCGTTGGATCCCTCGACAACTCTGACAGGATCCTCATTGACACTAAAGATGATTTGGATCGCGCCCTAGAACTGGAAGCTCAAGCCAAACGTGCCAAGGAGGCAGCTCTTGAGAAGCAAAACCTGGCAAGTAAGGTTGGTGATCTTCTAAACGAGGCTAAAGAGGCTCAAGATCTTGCTGACTCTGCCATCGAAAAGGCTAACGAAGACATCACTCTCTCTGAGAAAGACCTGACAGAGATCATCGAGGTGACAAGCGAAGCCAAGAAAAAGGCTGACAACACTAAAAATTCTGTGGATGCTCTCGAGGATAGGCTAAAGACACTCCTCTCGCATGCTGGAAGGAATGAATTCATTGTCAAGGAAGAAATTTCCATTCAAGGTGAAAAAGTGGGCGAGGAAGCTAAAGATGTAGAAAACAAGACTTATCAACTTGGAGAAAAGTACAAAGAAGCTAGCGACAATCTAAATGAGAGAGTGAATAAGAGCAAAGCGAATATTCAAAGGGCAAAGAGACTTTTGCAGCAAGCTTCAGAGCTGACTGCTGATACTTCTACCAAATTCAAGGATCTTGAGGGAATGGAAACTGTCTATAAAGACAATGAAAGAATTCTGAGTGGTCTGATGGCTGATGTTGATTTCATGACTGAGGAAATGAATCGTCAAATTGAGGACATTGAAAGAAAGTCCCAAACTTACAGACAATGTTCAACCTAAAAAATCAAATTGTTGAATTCAAATCACTAGATTTGATTCTCTGCATTTATAGAGTCAGAGATCTGTAATATATATGTAGGCATTAATGAGACTTTCTGCAGGAATGTGAATGTGAAGAGATTCAACAAGTAAGAAATAAAAGAATTTTATACACAAAGAATTCAAAATTTTAGCTTTTTATATCGCAATTAGCATAGGTTGTAGTGCTTTACTTCATTTCCTAATATTCTTCTTTGTATTTGATCATTTGAGATCGAACTAAACTTTTCACATTTACAATTCTATTTTCCAAGATGCCCTACAATTTTTCTCTCTTTTTAAAAATACTCTTACCCCTCTGGCGATGTGACGTACTTATAATCCCTTTGAGGGATTTTAATAATATAATATAATATAAAAGGATTGATTTGTAGATCAATGAAAGGAGAATACAAAAGATTCGGTTTCTTGCAAAGATTTGATAAAAACATTCCGAATGAATGTTGATTCAAAATCCAATTTGGGACCATTTTTAAAATCTTCTTTATTCTCTGGCTCTGACTGTTTTCTTAAAAGTGCCATAAATTTGGACCTGGGTCCAATAGCTTAAGAGGCAAAATACGTTTTACTCGATATGAACCCCAGCAGACGAGGATGTACATAAATATACCAATCAGAATCGCATCCATATCTTTTTCAGGAAGCTTTATACTCTCTAGATTCTCTAGAAAAATAGGACGTATAATTAATTTAAGGAAATCGAGACAATTGATAGAGATATACATAACACAAAATTCGATAGCCTAAAAGAGGGGATATGAAATAATATAATGAATAAGATCAATGAAATAATTTTATTCATTCATTCATTTTTTTAAATATCTCAAATTTCGTATTGTTAATAACAATGATTCAACTCTTCTTGCAGGCTTTCGAAGCTTAGACGCATAAGTAAATAAAATAACAACGAGATAATGTTTTGGTTCGTATATTTAATACTTTGTTACAATTGTAAACTGAAGAATATTATGAAGAAAAAATAAAGATATTATAGTGAAACTGTCGAAAGTTGAGAAGTATTTCTTTTATTTCAGATTATTTTTATCTATTCAGCAGAAATAATTATAGTTTCCTAATAATACCTACAGCTCTCCAATATGAGTCGAATACTTTGAATTTCGAATCGTCTGGTTTTGAGTTTTTTTAGAAGTCTTTCAATCTTAAATTCTTCAATTCTCAATGCTTGAAATCCAGACTTCAAAGTTCTTAATTCTTTAACCCAGAAGATTATGAATTTGAATCGGTTCAATTTTGAATGATGAAGTTTGTGTTTAATGTAAATAATTAAGAGGGACATTTTTTTAAAAAGTAACAAAATTTCGAACTTTTTAAATTCTTTTTCAATTTTTAATTCAATTTTCTCCCTTTGCTTTTTGGGAGCGTTCACATATGATATCATGCATGCTTCAGAGATTTTAGAGACCCCCTACGCCTTGTCACGGGTTTTTCCTAAAGTGCTTATACACGTAAGTCACGCTCAAGAAAGACATCCCCCTACCCCCTGATGCGTGACATATGTGAACGCCCCCTTTCCACATTTTACAATTCCTTTAAAAGAAAATTCACAATTAACCATTTCCGATATTATTTCAAATGATGAATCTTGAAATTATGTGTTCGAATGGAGCACCCTTTGAAATGAAGAATGTTAAGAGGAAAGCATGTATAAATTATTATTACCCAACTCAAAATTTGAACAATCGAAATTTTACAATTTTAACTTGGAAACGAGCATTGAACTGTAGAACTAGCGTTTGAAATGGAACATATTTCTATTTCAAATGTTATAAAACTGATAGCTTCTTAATTTCAAATAAAATGTAAAAAATTGAACTTTATCCTTAAATTAATGGAAACCGTAGTGTTAATTAGAGCTCAAGATCCGAAATTTCCCATTTATTTATTTATTTAACCAGATTTAACTTTTATTCAAATAAATCCAAAGAACTTTATATCAACATTTTTTTATTGAATGTGTTCAAAATTGAACAATTTTACATTGCAAAATTTGAAAACTGTATTATACTAATTTGAATTTTCAAAATTGAATCAATGAATGGAATCTATCATGATTACCACAAATATGAAATTACCACAAATATGAAAAAATAACTCGTTTGACCTTTTTGACCATAGATGAAGAACACAAGATTTTTATTAAACACCATGAAGACCCTGATGAGGGTAACGGAACGTTACCGAAACGTCGCAACACTGTGAACATTTTCCTCGACATTTTCACTAATTGAAAGTCTGGATGTGCCAAATGAGATTGAAGAGAATATCTTAATTTTCCTACTTCTCAAAAAAGTACTTTTCATTTATAATACTGTACAGTAGGGTGGTCCAAAAATGCATTAGGAAAATTTTCTTTCGAATTTTTATGCAAAACGCCCGGGAATTTGTTCGAATCCACAAAAAAAAAACGCATTTTTTTTATTTGAAAAAAAAAATATTTAGAGGTGGCGCAAGCCTCATAAAGTTTAACAAGTGTTTCTCCTAAGAAAAAAATACGTTTTTGTAAATTTCATTAAGAATTCTCAATATTAGGTGAATCGAGTTCAAAATTTACCATTTCTCTTCACAATCAGTCACAGAATGCAATAAAATATTACTTTTCAAATATCACCCTCATAAGTTTTTTTCACAGGGTCCCAAAAAACCCCAGAAGTGAAAAAATGGGTTTTTCGAGTTTTTGGCGCTAATTAGGATTTTCTTGCGGTTTTTTAACGCAGATTGTTTCGAATACATGAAATACTACTTCATACTGATAATTGGATGTTTATTTAAATTGTTTAAACAATTTATTATTCTTTTCAGCAAATTTCTCTTTAAAAAGGGTTAGAAAGTCAAGGGTTTTTTTCAATTTTTCGTCCACTTCCCACTTAAATTAAGTCATTTAATTAAATTTAGCAAAAATAATTGTTTTAACAACTTGTAAATGTTCATAGCTATCTTCTTCTAGATTAATACTACATAGTTGCGGTTTTTTCCTGAAATTTTCAACTTTTTACCACTTTTTAATCAGATTGAAGCAATAATTAATTCATGTGGAAAAATAATTTTTTAAACAATTTATTATCATTGCTTAGAATATTTTCTTTGCTTCATGGAAGAAACTTGCGGTTTTTTCTGAAACTTATAACTTTTTGCCCATTTTCCACTTGAAGTGAGTTAATGTATAATTTGATTTAACAAAAATAATTTGTTAAACAAATTATTTTTGTTTATGTCTATCTTCTCTTAGATTAGTGCTAAAAAGTTGCGGTTTTTTCTGAAATGTTTAACTTTGCTTTACCTTTTTAGTTGTGAAAACAAATAATAAATCAATATTAGAGAGAATCATATTTTAAATAATATTGTAAGGTTTTAAGTAAATTATTTTTGTTCTTTTCTCAATTTTCAAACAAAATTATTTAAAACAAAAAAGCTGAATTTATTCAGTGAAATTTGAATCCCGAATTTTCCACTAAAATTAGGGATCTTCAACAGTTGAATTTTCGACCTAAAAATATACATTTTTAATCAGAAATATAATGATTGATATTTCAAAAAAAAAATTTATTTAAAATTAAAAACAATTTAATTTAACCAACAACAAGTTTCTAGCACTTATCTAAGAGAAAATGGTTATAAACAATGATAAATTGTTCAAATAGGGATATTTGTTAATTTGCAATAATTATTATTAATTATTACCCCTAGAAAGGTAAAGCAAAGTTAAACATTTCAGAAAAACGCAACTTTTAAGCACTAATCTAAGAGAAGAAAGCCATAAACAATAATAATTTGTTCAAGCAATAATTTTTGTTAAATTGGATTAAATATTACCTCACTTCGAGTGAAATGTGGGCAAAAAGTTTAAAATTTCAGAAAAAACCGCAAGTTTCTATCATTAGGCAAAGGAAATATTATTAACAATGATAATAAATTGTTTAAAGAATTATTCTTTTAACATAAATTAATCATTACTTTGATCTAACTGAAAAGTGTTAAAAAGTTGAAAAATTCAGAAAAAACCTTTATTTCTAACCCTTTTCTAAGAGAAAGTTGCTAAAAATAATAATAAATTGTTTAAACAATTCAAATAAACATCTAATTATCAGTATAAGTAGCATTCCATGTATTTGAAACAATCTGCGTTAAAAAAACCGCAAAAAATCATAATTAGCGCCAAAAACTCGAAAAATCCATTTTTTCACTTATGGGGTTCTTTTGGGACCATATAAAACAGTTTTATGGGGGTGATATTTGAAAAGTAATATTTTATTCGCATTCTGTGACTAGTTGTGAAGAGGAATAGTGAATTTCGACCTCGATTCACCTAATATCGAGAATTCGAATAAAATTTACAAAAACGTGTTTTTATCTTATGGGAAATATGTGTCAAAATTCATGGGTCTTGCGCCACCTCTAAATATTATCTTTTTTTCTAAAGAAAAAATCTTTTTTTTGTGGATTCGAACAAATTTCCGGGCGTTTTGCATAAGAATTCAAAAAAAAAAAAATTTGGACCACTCTACTAAACACTGTCAGGCATTTTCTCGGGCATTCCAAGTGCTTATTGTAACTTGCTTACATTCGAGATATGTATTATACTTTGGAATACACTAAAAATTTTCAAATTTCGAGTCTTTAATTTTGAAATACATATATAATTTTCAAAATCATCTACAGGAAATAATCCAACGAAGATAGCTTACAATTTTAAATCATATGTTAATAAATTTCCGAATTCAAACATTCATTTTTTGAATTTTTAAAACCATCAATTTATAAAAGTTATTTTGTACTTCAAATGTAATGATGAAAGTTAAAATTTAATACTGCGATTAAAAACTTGTTTAGCCCACAAGGCTTCAATTTAGAAATCTGAATGACCGGGTAACATTTTTGGAACCCGGAAAAAAACGAAAATTATGTTTCTGAATGTTGAGTCGCCCTTATGTTATTATAATAATTACAGTTCTAGAAGTTCCAGGGAATATTTCCTAAACGTACGAAGGCTGCTGTTTGGGGAAGATAAAACAGGAAATGAGATAGGGCCAATGATTGTCCTTTATCTGTATCAAGACATCCTGTATTTTTTTAGAAAAAGATTACTTACGACGCACCTGCAACATAGCTTCGTTTCTTATACAGAATTCCAAAACTAGATTTTTTCCATTTTTTATTCAATTTATAACTTTTGATGTGAATAACATCTCTTAGGACGTTAGCACGTGCGCGCGATAGGTAACTAAAAAAGATGGGGTCTTTGTAAAGATTTTAACAGCTGATGAAGGAAAGAGCGCAAGAGGAGGAACTTAGAACCAGCGGCCCCCACCACCTACAGCTTTCTTGTAGCTCGGATGTTCCCCTTCCACTCTCATGCGAGCGCTAACGACGACTCTCTCTTCCTCATACACACACACATTCAGACATACGATACCTTTATCAATTCAACAAAGCAACTGGCCCACGTAATCGTCTCAATAAAACGTCCCACAAGACGCAAATTTTTTGAAAAATGGTTTTTCCTCTTTTCTGAACAGAAAGGGGCAAAATTTTCTACTTTCAGAGAGAGAGAGAGAGGGTTTATTATTTACCAAAAAGGTCAAGGGTTAAATAAAATACGAATTATAATTTCAAGCATTCGCTTTGATCAACTTCTTTTTAAACTTGAACCCTGAGTAAAAATTGTATGTGATCCTAATTTTTCCTGGTTCGTTCCATTTTTTTTTCTTTTTTTTTTTTGTCAATCAGCCCTTTCTCTTTCAAATGGGCCAGACGGTAGCATTCCATGAATGGGAAGCTCTGTTGAATCCAAATGGAGTATGGGTTCCTAAGGGTATGCACAATGCTCTTATTCAGAATCCGAGACAGGGGTTCTCAGTCGAAGTAGGAAGAAGCTGGTAGAACAGTGGGATCCCAAGAAGAGGAGGTTTAAAATAGAAAGTACAAAATTAAGAGTTTTGTTATGATTAATAATCTCGTTTGATTAGTATAGATTTGAATAAAAAGTTAAATTAACTAACGAGTAACTAATTATTAAATAAATAATCAATTGATTTCAAAAACTCAAAGGCAGACTTATGAATCTGAGAAACACTGACACTCACGACTTTTCAACCGTTATGGTCACGCACTATGTTTATCCATTGTTGTCTCATAAATAAGAGTAAACGATGTCATTTGCGTTCATTGATGTTGAATCGACTGTAAAAGGTGTTAAGTGCTCTCAAATTTATCAAAATGTATCAAAATAAATTTCAGGTCTTGTGTGGAAAATAATTTGGAAAATTAAATTATAATGATGGACCATTCCCTATTGCAACAAAATAACGTCATAAAATGACATTATGAAATTACGTCTTGAAACGACGTTATTTCCCAAAAATGAATTAGCAAAATTGTTATTTAAACCTCGATTTAAACCTTACTAAATGGAAAATCATGTGATGCTAAGCTTGATAACAATTAACCATAATTTATTATCAATCATCCATAAAATGATTGTTTTATTGGGTTCTCACCTCACAAATACTTTTAAAACGTCATTCTAATACCGTTATTGGTTGAAACCAAATGACGTAATTTTCTAGTTCACTGAATTTCCGGACAAAACGTCATTTTTTGTTCCAAATCATGACACGTCCAATGAAATTGAAACCCCGGATAACACCAAACGTCTGGCAAACGTTTTGAAAACGGTTTCTAACAAACGTTAAAACGTCTGTAAATTTTTGTGAAAAAAACGTTTTCAAAACGTCGACTACTTCCGCACATTTTTGATACTTTGACTGAACAAAACTCTTAATGAACGTTTTGAAAACGTTTGGTAAACGTTAGACCAGGGAAAATTTGAGCAGATGAAATTTTCAAACGTCTCTCAAACGTTTGCAAGGCATTTATCAAACGTTTACGAGAAGTTTATCTAACGTTTGAATAACGTTTGTGAAACACTTGCGAAGCGTTTGAGGAACATTTTAAGAAGGTTTGAAGAACATTTCATCGAAAAATAAAAGTTTTTTTAGTAGCTCATATACTTTTAATGGTATTTAGACTATACCCTTATTTCTAATGATAACTTTTCCGTGTCTTTTCTTATAAACATATGTTTGAAACTCGTAT
>WSXT02210704.1:0-17785 GCA_011762715.2 Neuroterus valhalla
GACCAAAAAATTGTACCTCCAATTTTTGGTTTTTAAAAAAAAATTCCAAAAAATTTTTAAAAATCCCCCCCCCCCCCCCTCTTTGATTTTTCATCCAAATAGCTGGTTAACGAACTCGTCCTTTCTTTTCCGGTTTCAAAAAAGTGTGCCAAAGCACAATCCAACATGATCATTCTTTCGAAAGTTATCGAGTATACAGATTACAGGCTACAGACAGACAGACAGATACCTTCGTAAAAATCGTTTTTAAGACTCAGGGGATCTAAAAACGTGGAGATTTTATTGAATCCACGAATATCAACATTTGAATAAAACCAATACCTTCTCATTCAGAATGAGAATTTAAAAACGAAGAAACTAAGAGGACAAGTAGCAGAAGCAATTGAGAGCAATGGAAAGAGAACAAGAACGAAAAATCAACTTTTATTTGTTGGGAACGTCGTTAGGGGTAAGTGAAGGACCGAAGGGTGGCTTGGACGTAATGGCGCCACCAGTTCAGTCTTCCAATGTCTCTCTATAGCGTTATACTTGTCGTGCCCCCTTTCCTCCTCTTCACTCCACTTTCTCCCTCTATTATTCTCGTATCTTATCTTCCTATACACGTCCAACAGCCCTCCAGTAGATTTATCACGTATAATACTGTTTTCAACGGACAAAAAACTCGAGGAAAGAAATCTTGTAACTGAAGAAGTTTAACTCATTTCTTCCAACTATGTTAATAGAATCAAATCTAGCCTTATTTCTATATGGAAGTACATAGCTTCTTTTAATTTGTCCTATCCCGGAGAAAAATTATGAATTTTTCATTTTTTTAATGATTTGGAAATCCTGGTATCACGCTTTCGTTTCCAGAGTGAAATAATGTTTCATGTTTTTCAACTTGTGGACGTTGGGATTATCGGAATTAGCTGCGATATTCTAGAAGGTTTCAGGATTTTTATGTAGAAAGCTCTTCAAGAAACCATTAAGGGGTTGACCACTCTTGAAATCTGGCGTACAAACCTATTTGCGGAATCTTTAGAATCTTTATGAAATGTTTGGAATTTATACAATTCTGAAATTCTCATTTTCGTCATCTTGATCAGTCCTAAAAGACGATTCAGTTCACCATTCGCAAACCAGAAATCTACTGCATCGACCCATTTAAGTAATCAAATCTTTGAAACATAATAACGTCATTCAGACCAGATGGAAATTTTTTAATTATAGAATTAAATATAACTTTCTGTGAAGAAAGTACCGACTCCATACTCCGCTGGAATCCGAACTAAGGACCTTTCGTTTCCCGGACGAATGCTCTACCAACTGAGCTACGGAAGGGTCCACCGATCCCTTCCTTACAAAAAGTATCAAAACAAACATGGCTGCCTATGGGATTCGGCATGCATATGATTAGCAATAGTCTCAACACGTTATTTAAGTAAAGTATAATTTAAATGTGATAAAAATGTTACTACTCTCTCTAAAAACATTGTGCGAGTATTTTGTTGCAACGCTGTCTTTCAGAAACATGATCGAAGGTGAATGAGCGATTAATTCTGGTTTTATATTCGTGTGTGGAACTACACTGTTGTGTTGCAATAGGTATGCGAAATGAATATAATTAGGATAATTATAAATATGCTTAACACATTATGACAACTATACTATTGTATTTTTAATATGATAAGTACTTTATGGAAACTCAAATTAGTGTTGATATTTTTTTTGCAGTCACAATATTGACAACACAGCACACATTGCCTTTGCGAGTATCGTTTTCCTTTCTATGGTTCCAGGAGAATTCCATTTGCAAGATTTTATATTAACTTAATAAACTTCTTACGTACTTCTAACAATGTGATGAATTTTCAAATAATATTATGAATCTTCAACCAGAAAATTTAAATTTTGAAACAAGAAGATGGATTTTCAACTAAAAAGATAAATATCTAACTGGAGCACTTCAATTTCCAAACATGAAGGTGAATATTCAAACGAGAAGATTAATTTCCAAATAGAAAGAATCATCTTCTAAGAAAACTATAATGTTTTAACAGAATAGTCGAATTTAAAAGTTAAAAATAATTATTTTCAACTAAAAATAGAACAGTAACATTTTTAGTTTAAGAAACCAATTTTCAACCAACCATAAGTGTTTTATATTAAAAGAAAGAATCTTTAACTGAAGAAGTTTGTTTTAAAACAGATAAATTAAGTTTCACTGAATAAGATAAATTGTCAACGAAAATTTGAATACTTAAATTTAGAATTGGAAAAAAAGGATGTTTAACTAAACAAATAGATATTTAACAGAAACCATGGAATCTTCGATTGGAACAAGTTAGATTTTCAGTTTAAAAAAATTACTCTTAACAAAAAAAAACTAACTTGAAAAAAAAATATCTATCAATGAACAAACAAAAACAACTGTCAAACAAATTATTACATCCATACACAAAATGATGAAGAATCAAATGAAATTGTAAATGTTTAACTGAAGTAGTTGAGTTTTGAACCAGAAAAACGAATTTTTAACTGAAATTATGAATATTTAACTCAAATTGTTCCTTTTTGTGACAAAAAAATTAATTTCCAACCAAAAATTACAATTTTTAACAGAAAGGTTGACATTTGAAGTATAAAAATAAAAATTCTCAAACAAAAATGGAAAAGTGACATTTTTGGCTTGAAAAAATAATTTTAAACCAAACATAAAGAGTTTTTAACTAGACGAACGTTGGATTAAAATGGAAAATGTTTGACTGTATAACTTGAATTGTTAACCGTAAAGAAGAATTTTTGAAGAAGAACATTAACTTCCGAAGAAGAAGATGATTTTTTACAAAAAATCGATTTTTCAACAAAATATGTGAAGTTTCAACAATATACTTGAATTTTCATTTCAAAAAGACAAATTTTCACTGAAATGTCGAATGTTGAACTAGAAAAGATCAATTTTCCATAAAAATGAATCAGTTGAATTTCCAGTTGAAGTAATTGATTTTCAACCGAACTGATGAATTTTCAGGTATAATGATGAATCTCCAAAATAGATGTATTTTAAGCAAAAAGATGAATTTTTGACCATAAAGATTAATTTTCTCCAAAAAAGTCAAATTTTCCACGGAGCACATAAATTCTCAAATAAATAGTTTAATTTTCGAATTCAATAATCAATGTTCAACTAATTACTTGAATTTTTCACCAAAAAAAATCGAATTCATTTTTACCACAGTAGTTAAAATTTCAACCAGACGTCAATTTTGAATGAAAATAATTTGAAACAAGTAGTTGATTTTTTAAGTCAAAAAGGATGAATTTGCAATGAACAATGTAAACAAGCTTTCTATCATACATATTTCAGAAATATTTTTTCTTTGAAATACCACTATTACTCTAAAGACTGCTTGCAGTACTTTCTTTATTTAAAGTTAAGTAGAAGGGACTTTGAAATTGTTTCGAATTTTGAATTGGAGGAACGAGTTTTCAAAATTCCTCTCTTCTAAAACGGTTTCCGTTCCATGCAAAAAATTCTCTGTTCCAAGTGAAATTATACTTCTTCACTGAAACTCCCTGCCCTAAAATGAAAACTATGATTTTCCTGAAAATTCCTGTCCCAAGTCAGATAAATGAGGAAAAACAAATAAAACGTGATAAATACATTTTTTTTTTTAATGGAGATAATAATTCTCTTTGTAGGTTTGGGCTTTCATCGATTCGATTATCAAATTTGAGTCAGCCGAAAAAAATCTCACAGAGCAACGAATTTGCAAAACATTTTTCTTCAGAATGGAAAAAAACTCCTCCTCTCATAACGTCTTCCACTTGTCTCTATTCACATATTTTGAGAATCAGATTAAAGGAACGTTATGTCCTTCAAATCAAATGATAAGATCTCTTTCCGCTTCATGAAAAGGAAACTGTCATTTTTCATATTTTTTCGGTAGAATTTTTAATAGTCTAGGTTGAGTCAAGAGAATTCCCGGTCATTACCGGTTTTTTCCCGATCAATAAAATTCCCGGTCATTTCCCGGTTTCCTGGTCAAGTCGCCACCCTATTCTTAGTTTTCCAAAGGTTTCATGATTTAGAAATCATGGTATCATGCTTTTGTTTCTAGAGTCAACTAATGCTTTATGTTTTTCAACTTGTAAAAGATGGGATTATTAAAATTATCTTGGATATTCTAGAAGGTTCTAGGATGTTTGTCATCATCGAGGTGTTGATCACTCTTGAAATCTGTTGTACAAGCCGATCCGTAAAATCTTTGTAATCTTTGAGAAATGTCTAAAATTTTTGCGAAATCTTTTGAAATCTTTATAATCTTCAAATATTGTAGTCTATTTTACATGAAAAAGTTGAGTGGTCATATCCTCCAATTTTTTTTTTAGAACGCTTCATTCAGGGGTCCTCTTTGACATATCAAAAAAGTGTCCTCGATTAGGAAGGGGAACCCGGTTCTTTTTTTGGAAACATTCCCAAATTTTGCGTTTGCGTGTACGGGTAATTTCCATTCCATCGTAGAGCAAAATGTCCAACGGATGAAAGAAAGAAAACTAAATTATGAGAAAATTTTGTTCGAAAAATAATCCGCTATCTTCAATCGGTTCCGAGTTATGATACATTGAAAATTGCCCAATTTTTCGGAATTTCAGTGAAAAATCGCTAAGTCTCAAAAACCAATCTATACCTTTCTTCCTTATTACGTTACAGATAAGTATTCCACAGGTGAGTTAAAGAAGACTCAGTTTCCTTTGATTCTAAAAAAAAACTATGTTCTAACTATAATAGGTCATGAGTTATGACCCCTCAAAGTTTACTGGTTTTGCCTTTTTTCAGGGGCAAACAAGAAATTTTCAATTTTTTAAAAATAAATCGTTTCAGGGTAAGTTTACGTTGATGATGTTTCAAAATAAAATAGAGAAAATAAAAATCTGCGTACATTTAAAAAAAGAAAAGTCTTCTAGCCCTATTAGTTTAGGAATTGTGAGGTTTTAAAAATTCCGTTTTTTTTGGTTCATTTTTGACCAAATACGGAGAGGTTTTGTTTTTTGGAAATGCCTCGTTTCCCGTAAGTCCCACGAATAATTTGTACAGAAGTAATAAAAGTAGAGTCAATTCAGCATAAGTTCAAAAAAGAAAAAGTGTCCTAGCCCTAAGAGGTCACGAGATATGACTTTGCAAAGTGAACTTTTTCTGCATAGACGCACCTAAGTGTACCGTAAAGTGGAAGTACGGCCAAATTTCGAAGTTTATGTCCCAAGTTAGTGCGCAAAATTTATTTCAGATGCATAATACGTCTTTTCCTGTTAATAAACAAATAATTGTTTATAACAAAATCTTGCTGTCACCACTTTTGATTGATCTTTGGCCATTTTTTTGTTCTTTTATGACAAAAAAGTAATTGTAATTGATGCCGAATGTGTAATATATTTTTTCATCAATAAATAAATTATTTTCAATGATTTTTGATTAAGTGTTTATAAAAAAATCTTGTTGTAACCGCTTCCGAGTATTTTTTTAGTACTTTTGTGCCAATAAAATAATCATAATTGTCTGGAAATGTGATACATATCTTTTAATTAATAAATAAATAATTTTATCAATAATTATTTATAACAAAATCTTGTGTTAAACACTTTTGAGTAGTTTTTGAGTATCATGCATAAAAGTACTAAAAAAAACTCGGAACTTGTTATGAACAAATATTCAAAAATTATTAAAAATAATTTATTTATTGACAAAGAAATATATTACACATTTCGCACCAATTACAATTACTTTTTTGCAACAAAAGTACAAAAAATGGCCAAAAAGTAATCAAAAGTGGTGACAGCAAGATTTTGTTATAAAAAATTATTTGTTTATTGACGGTAAAAGACGTATTATGCATCTAGAATTATTTATTTAATTATTTATTATATTCTTATGATTTTTGTTGGGAGGCTCGCAGGAAACAAGATATTCTCTAAAGACCGGTTTTAGTAAAAAATGCCCAAAAAGAGGGAATTTTTGAAACCTTGCATTCCCTAAACTAATGGGGCGAGAAGACTTTTTTTTAGATGCACGCAGATTTTTTTTCACTCTATTTCATCTTTTATCAACATTGACGTAAATTTCACCTGGAACGATTGATTCGGAAGAAATTAAACCTTGTTTTTTTGCCCTCAAAAATAGGCAAAAACAGTAAAATTTGAAGGGTCATAACTCATGACCTATTATAGTTAGAACATAGTTTTTTTTTTTTTTTGAATCAAAGGAAATTGAGTCTTCTTTAACGCACCCGTGGAACACTTATCTGTAAAGTAATTAGGAAGAAAGGTATAGATTGGTTTTTGAGACTTAGCGATTTTTCGCTGAAAATCCAAAAAATTGGGCAATTTTCAATGTATCATAACTCGGAACCGATTGAAGATAGCGGATTATTTTTCGAACAAAATTTTCTCATAATTTAGTTTTCTTTTTTTCACCCGTTGGACATTTTGCTCTACGATGGAATGGGAATTACCCGTACACGCAATGCTTGGACGATATGGAAAGCTACATCCTTCCAGTTGGTGCTAATCTGGGAAAATACTGGATGTTTAACTTCTTTAATGATTTGTAGACTATTTAAATTATCCCAGATATTCTAGAATGTTTCAGGAAATTCATACAAATTTTAATGATTTGGATCATCCTTCTGTTTTTATGTCAAATAATCTTTTATGTCGAGTGGTCATCCCCTCGGTTATTATCAAAGTTATTGAACATAGTAAAAGCAGCTTCCCCAATAGTTCCAAAGATGTATTTATAGTTAATTAGACAGGTTTCTGATAAAGTTAGGAGGTAGTTACAGTCCTGAGAGTTAAGGAGGCGCATTACCATGACAATGGTAGAAGTTGGGAGAACGATGATGAGGCAAGGAAGAGAAAGCTAGGTGGTGGGCGGGACGTCCAGATTGCGACGTCCGGCGTCCCGACGCTTCGAAGCGCCGCCATCCACTTCGATGAATTCCCCTCCGAATGCCTCTGAATAATCGTGACGCCCCTGTGATTATACTTACCCCCAAACATACACTCGACTTAACTGGTATTCCTCACCAGGTTCGCACACCACGATATCAAGCAAGCGTTCCGCTATCCACGGACACGTGCCATCTATATCCGACCGAACGTATATTATCAAGGACCCCTAATGTAGCCACTATTAGAACGTTTATATCCAGAGACGGGAACTGCCCGCTTTCATCGACCGGAAGCGACCGAGTAGGAGAAGACGGAAAGCTCCCGGTCTCATTGTCCGCTTTGCTATAAGTGCTTCTTCCATTCTCCACTTCCTCTGTATAACAAATTAAGAGGAGCTTACGACGCTCCTTGGACACTTACAATCTTGGACGATACTTGTCTGGATTCTGCAATCCTAATCGTTTCGGCCATCAACTTTAATCTATTGTAAAGGTCATTCTCCTCGGAATCGCTTCATACAATTCTAATAGTTTTGGCAGGGGTTGTTGGACTTCTTTTCAATGTTACTGCATTCCATGAACATCATCCTGCTAGGATGCAATTTCAATTATTTCACGAGTAGTTCATTATTTTCGATGTTGTACATTCGAATGCAAGTCTGGCAAAAATTGTGGTTTTAGTCAAAACTACGGCTGCCAACTGCTACGCACGAGAATGCGGGACAGCGCACAGTGGTTCAAAATCCCAAATTTCCGGTCAAAACCTCGAAAATCGGCAGTTTCCGATCGAGATGAAATTCATTGTACGTGTAGAAGGTGTAATTCTGTCGAGAAATCCAGAAGAGCAGATTTTCATACTTATTATAGTTTCGACCAGGTATACGCTCAAAGTCGAACGTTCCGCCAAACACTTGTTACGTAGCTTAAAAGTCTTGCGCGTTCGACTGAAATGTAAGTGTCGAGAAAGGGCAGTTGTAACTTGTTAGTTGACCAGTATTTCCTGACCTCATGAGTTTTCATCGTTAGGCATGGAGAATATTTCTGTCCTGGTTTGAAGTGTAAATAACAATGCATGCGTCTATAAGAGATGTCGGAATGCTCGCGCTCAGTTTCCTATTTCGCGCAGTGAAAATACCGAAATTCAATAAAGGATTAGTTCTCTAGCCCGCATCAGGCCGCTTTAATTCTTACTGTGTTGTACACGGGAAGGTGTCCCCAATAAGGTGGCGTTGAAATTTTCTGCCCTAGCTTGCCCGCCTCTTTTTGGGAACGATTTCTTTGAGGCGTGCGGCGCACAGTTTCACGTGCCTGACGTTGCACATAGCGAGAGGCTCGTGGCATGGGCGATACGGGGAATAGGAAGGAGCTTTCAAGCTTTTCTTGCACGAAGAAATTTCTGAAGAATAGTAATCCCTGTCGTCGAATGTTTTGACCAAATCGTTTCTTATTTGCAAATATATCAGTGTAAGTGTTAGTCAACTTATAATCATTGACGGAAATGATTATAAAATTGTTTATTCACTTTTAATTGACATAGCAATTAATTTTTTTAGTGTAATGGACTTCTTCCAAACTGGGAAATTGGATGCGCAATCATTTTATAGAAATTGATCAAATGACCGTAAATTACCGGAAATTTCCGTAAATCTTTGGAAATTTCCCAATTGAATTTTAGGTCATTTTCCTTCAGTTACCATAATTTACCTGTAGAATTGGTATGAATTACCCAAAATTTCCATAAATTTCCGGAAATTTATGGAAATTTTCTGAATATAGTTTGACGTAATTTATGGTGAGTTACCACAAATTACCTGTAAAATTAGTATAAATTACCCAAAATTGTCATAAATTTTCGGGAATTCATGGAAATTTTCAAAATATAATTGGAGGTGATTTATGGTAAGTTACCATAAATTACATGTAAAATCAGTATAAATTACCGGAATATTCCGGAAATTTTCCGAATATAATTTGAGGTAATTTATGGTAATTTACTATATTTCCATGTGAAATTACCTCAAATGACCAAAAATTTACCTAGATTCCCGGAAATTCATAGAAATTTTTCAATCGAATTTTGAACTTCTGAACTCCTCTGCAATCATGCTTCCTTTTTTTTCGGAATCCAAAACGGGTTAAAATCATAACATAAGATTTTTACACAATGGAGCCACCATTATGTGTCCGCCATTTTGATTTTTGACAAACAAATATCACTTTCGAATTAAGCGACCCCAAAAACGTGAATAAAAGTTGATTTTCATTCTATTCTTTATTTTTTATGCAAATCGGCAGCAATTTTGTGTCCGCCATTTTGAATTTTGAAAAACAAATATCATTTTCGAATTCAACGATCCCAAAAACTTCCGGTTTTGTACCTTTCAACACGATTACTACATGTTTAGGGGTTTTGACCGGAAATTGGGGATTTTGAACCACTGTGCAGCGCCTAGCCTATACGAAAGGACCCTTCTTTCTCTTTTTAGGTCTTCAGTTTGTAGCAGCGTGATTCTTTTATAAACCCTCGCAGGCGCGAAATCGGGGTGGCGACTTGACCGTGAAACCGGGAAAGACCGGGAAATGACCGAGAACTTATTTTAAAACCGGGAGTTCACTTGACTTAACCTAGACTATAAAAAATTCTACCGGAAAAATACGAGAAATTACCGCTTTTTTATGAATCAGAAAGAGATCCTTTAATCTGATTCTCAAGATATTTGAATATATCTTTACGTCATGAGAGGTAGAATTTATATTTTTTTCCATTATAAGAAAGACGTTTTTTAAATTTGTTGCTCTGTGAAATTCTTTTAGCTGACTCAAATTTGATAATCGAATTTATAATAGCCCAAACCTAAAAGAAGAATTAATATCTTCATTTTTTCAAAAAAATGTTTCTATCACATTTTATTTGCTCTTCCTCATTTATCTGACTTGAAACAGTGAATTTCAGAAAATAATTATAGTTTTCATTTTAGGGCAGGGAGTTTCAGTTTAGAAGTATAATCTCACTATGAACAGGGGATTTTCTATATGGAACGGGAACTTTTTAAACAAATTATAATTTGGATTAAGAAGAGAAGAGTTTTTGAAAACCGTTCCTTTAATTCAAAATTTTAAAATCCCCTCTTCCTAATTTTAAATAAAGAAAGTACTTTAGGCGGTCTTCAGAGTAGAAGTAGTATTCCGAAGAAGAAATATATCTGAATTATGCTAGAAAAAATGTTTACATTGTTTATTGAAAATTCATCCTTTTCTAGTAAAAAAATCAACAATTGGTTTTAAATTGGAACTTGTTTGAATTCATCTTTTTGCTCAAAATATATCTATTTCCGTTGAGGATTCATTATTACACCTGAAAGTTCATCAATTTGATTGAAAATCAATTTATTCAACTGAAAATTTAACTGTTTCATTTTTAGTGGAAAATTGATCCATTCGAATTCAAAATTAAACTATTCGGCGACAGTTTGTTTTTTTTAAATTGAAAATTCAATTATTTCGTTGAAACTTCATATATTTTGTTGAAAAATGGATTTCTTGGTAGAAAATGATCAAAAAATCTTCTTTAAGATCAACAATTCAAGTTATACAGTTAAACATGTTTCATTTTAGTCGAACGTTCATCTAGTTGATACTCTTGATGTTTGGTTTGGAATTATTTTTTGAGACAAAAATGTCACTGTTTCATTTTCGTTCAGAAAAATCTATTTGTATGGATCAAATTTAAACCGTTTTGTTAAAAATGGTATTTTTGGGTTGAACAATTAATTTTTTGTCAAAAATTGAACTCTTCGAGTTAAATGTTCATCATTTTAGTTAAAAATCAGTCTTTCTGGTTTAAAACTCAAGAACTTCAGGTAAACATTTACAATTTCATTTATTTTCATCATTTTGTGTAAAAATGTAATAATTTGTTTGAAGGTTAGTTTTTTTTTGTTTGGTGAAAGTTGGCTTTTTTTGTTAGAGGTCAGTTTTTTTAAAAGTATTTTTTTTTTAACTAAAAACTTGAATTATTCCGATTGAAAATTCCATAGATTAATATAAATTTTTATTTGTCTAGTTAAACATCCATTTTTGGTTGGTTTGAAATTGTTTTGTTGAACTAAAGCATTTGTTCTTCGAAAATTATTTTTTCTATTTGAAAATTAATCTCCTCGTTTTAATATCCACCTTCATGTTTAGAAATTGGAGTGCTCTAGTTAAATATTTACCTTTTTTATTAAAAATTTTTCTTCTTGGTTTGACATTGTTTGAAAAATAAACTACTTTGTTAGAAATCGGTTTTTTTTCGTTATCGTAAAATGACCGGGAATTTGAAATCGTCCGCTGGATCGCCACCCTGGAAATACAAATCACTAAAAAAGTGAATTAAAAAAGTTTTTGATGATTTCGTTGTTTTTCAAATTAAATTCACATCCATCCCAATTCGGGACATGTACTAACGTCACTTTCGAAAGTTTGCAATGTCAAAGAACTTAACAGCTTCTAGGAATGCTCAAAATTTTTACAATTCCGAGATCGATGAAAAGGCTTATTTTGTATCAAGAGGTTAAAGATTCAGAATCAGTGTGATTCTCGAACTTGTTCAGAAATCACGAAAATTAGCTGTAGAATTCGCAAGATTCAATAAACAAATCAGGATAGCGAATTTTCGCAAATCTTCAAATTATATCATAATTACATTTATACCACTCTAACCTAAGAATCTCAACTTTGACATGATTTTTTCGGCTATCGTGGTATAAATTACTGTTTGATTCGTGTGTAAGAGGCGATTTTATTTATTTGGAGATGTCATTTCAAAGATTTAACTGAATTCTTTTTATTCGACTAAAGATCGCCCAATTTAGGGTGTCCAGACGTCCGTATAAATAAGGACATATCCGTATTTTACTTGTGCTGTCCTGGTTTCCGTATTTTTCGAGAAATGTCGGTATTTTCGGTTATTTTCGAAACGTGATTTTTTTTTCAAATTATATTGAACCACACCATGCTCGTCTAGTGACGCAGTGACGAGAACTTGACCCGATACACAGTAGCCCAAAGTGCCCAAAAAGCTGTCCAAAAGTCAAATCTTAATCAAAATTGCTTGGAAATCACTTTTTGGGGGTATTTTAGTCGAGATCTTCGAACTGCAGAATTAAAATCTACTTCCAAAATTTTCGTAAGTAATAATTTTGACATGCACTTAGTAAAGCATGCACTTAGTAAATTCAATAATCAATGATTTTATAATGAGAGGAAAGTGGTAGCACGCGGTACTTTTTTTGTGACTCTACGGTTTCGCGAATTTTCATATCATCTGGTGAAAACTACGTGACGTCCGGATGTTCCAGATGAATTTTTTCTAGAAATTAGTAAATATTATCACTTTAGAAAATTTTGGAAGTAGATTTTAGTTCTACAATTTGAAAATCTGTTCCTTATAGAAATATTTTACAAGAGCTAGATTTTTTACATAGCGTTTCCGCCATTTTGCGTCGGCCATTTTTTCATTTTTGACACCAAATTCATTTAGTTTTTATTGCAAACAGAATAAGCAAAAAATCCTTAATTGAGGGGAAAATCGACGAAAGCAACCGATTGAAATTGACAACTGCCAGGAATATTGTCAGAGTCCAATACAATTTTAGGGAATTTTCTTGTACCGAATTCCATTCCTACCTACGAAAAAACAAGAAACTGCTCGAGAAAATTGGAAACTCCGAGAAGTATGTCTAATGAAAGCATTTTGTCCTAGAGTTGTATCGTTCGTAAATAGGTTTTGAATAAACTTTTTCGTAACAAATAGAACGAAGATATTTTTTTTCTATACTGTCGATAAATTTATTACGGGCATAATATGTTTTATTTTTAACTTATGTATAGATGAATGCATTATTCATCAATTATTGAATCTAGTTGTTATGTGAAGATAATTGTTTTGTTGTTGTTGCTTTTTCTTTTTTGAATAGAGCGCGTCAAGTAAAGGCTTGAATCAATCGCGGGGGGCGGGGGGCGTAGTGTAACCTCTCCGGGTTTTTGGTTCTTGCGATCTGGACACCCTAACCCAATCGAACTGAGAATTGGAAGGTAATTCAGAGCCTACAGAAGTGACTTTTTTATTGGAGACTTTTGAGTTGCGTAATAAACTATAAAACAAAAAAGAATATTGGAAAATGTCTGTCGGACCAAGATTTGAAACCTGACATCTGAAATAATCAATGAATATTTTCAAAGAAAATCTTTCTCAAATGTTAAAATATCTTCTCAAGGATTATAGAAACATTTGGAGTGATTACTCACTAGAATTTTATTCGCTGAGAAAGATGAAACAATTAGGTGGTAACGACCTACTTGAAGTTCATTTTACTCAGGCTAGGTAAGAAACCGCTTAGTTCGGCGGTTTGTACACAAACCCTTGTAAACAAGTTGCATAAAGAGGACCATTGACCTACTTAGAACGAAAGGAACGTCCCTTTTGAAGAAGGTGGATTTTTAATAAGCCTTTTACCTCGAATTCAATTTTTCATGCAAAAATATACAATGCCCCCCTCCCTTCTAGATTTCTATAGAAAACAAGTTGAAAACTCCTATCTTCGGAAAAAGGAATTATCTTGCAACGTCCCAATTTAATTGGAAAATTTTCAAGTTGAAAGAGTCTACCCTAAAAAATCTCAGGATTCGGAAAAAACCCTGAATTTTACTATATCTGAATTAAACTGAGACAAAAAATAATAAACTATCAATCTAAAAATCTTTTGAATTATACTAGAATCACTGAATGATTAATATATGCACTAATACGAAATGGCAGCTGGACCCAAAAAACGGGGCAAAACGGAAGTTTTTAGGTTCTTAATATAAAACGTTTTCGATGGTTAAAATTTTTTTTTATTTACTGGTATGCGTTCATTATTATTCGTTATTATTACTATTGAGAAAAACTATTTCATTTGACCATATTTATTAATACAAAAATGTTTTGGACTATATTATTTTTTATGAAAAATTGTCGATAAAACGATGGAGGGAGAACGAAAAAATGTTTGCTAACCGAGAAATCAAAAATATATCTTAAAGGTTTGTGTTAAAAGCCAAATTCCGAAATAACTATATTCAAAAGAATTGAACAAGAATAACAACAAAGCGATAACCCCCAGACTTGTATATTTTTTATTACTGAACAAAGTAGTTTAGCTTATGGCCAATTCTTTAAGAAGTAGGAAAATTGATTGAAGATATTCTTCTCAATCTCATGCAGCACATCCAGAAAAAAAAAATATTTTGAGTTTTTATAAAAAGTCTGGTTGTGACGCATAATATTGAGGGGAACATTTTTTATAAATTTTCCTGCTTCTCGAAAAATTGTATTATTATTCCCGAATATGAAAGTTTGGACTTCAACATCTCTTCATACTCTTATGTGACATGAGCACGAAGTTAAACTTTCATAAAAATAAAATTGATATCCTTCCAAGAAGATAAACGCTGTCGCAAAAGAGACGAATTTTCAAGAAAATACATCAGTTTTCAGCAAAGTTGTATTTTTAGGTGAATGAGATGAGTCATCTAAAGAACATTTGGCATTTTTAACCCAAATACATTTATTTTCAATAAAAGAGTAAATTTCTAGACATAAATATAAATTTGTACCAAAATGTTTTTAGTTGTAGCTCAGAAACATGACTTTTTTAGAGGAAAGGTTATCTCCTGTCAACTAGTTTATTATTTGAAAAAAGAGTTCTTTTTTTCTAATTTGATTTTGAGGAGTAAGAAAAATTCAAAAATGAATGCAATATCTTCTTTCATAACTAACAAAATGGATTTTTCGGGCTCTGCTTACAATCAATTTTTATGTGTATATTTGAAGTTATTTCATCAAAAAATATTCAATATATTGTTTTATAACTAACTGGAATATAATGGATTTTTTGGCCTCCAAATCGACTAAGTAAAAGACGATGTTCCCACGAAAGAGTTTAACCTTCAGACCAAAAGGTAAATCTTGAAGGAAGATCATTGTTGTCCCAAATAAAAATCGAGTTTTCAAGAAAATACATAAATTTTCAACAAAATTGTTGTATTCTTCAGCCAATAATACGAATCATCTAAAGGAGATTTGAATTTTCAACTCAAATATACAATTTTTGAACAATAGAGTTAGTTTTTCAACATAAATATGAATTTTGTACAAAAATGTAGGAGTGTAAACTCAAAAATGTAATTTTTAAAAAGACCGGTTATTTTTTTCAAATAGTTTAATATTTGGAAGAAAATTGAATTTTTCGGAATTTGAATTCTAGGAGTAAGAAAAATACAAAAATAAATGCAACATTTTTTTTATAGCCAACAAAATGGATTTTCTGAGGTCCAATTATAACCAATTTTTATGTGAATATTTTAAGTTATTTCAGAAAAAAATATTCATCTTACTTATATTATCAATGTTCCAGTACTTGTAGAATCCTTGAAATCTTAAAAATTGAAAAGCTTAAAATAATCCAATGACATAATTTTAACATAACCTTCAGATAAAACATTAAAAAAAAATTCTACATTGAACTAATCAAATTAAACATGACTCGGGACACAAGAAATTTTTAACCCAGCACTGGTCTTTTCTCACAAGTGGTAAGAGTTTTTTCTTTTAGCATATAAGGACCATTTTGACCGCTACTTTCAGCGTATAATATTCTGCGTTAGGGAATCACATTGTATGTTGTATTGCAACATACAATGATTTTCTTCGCCGATCATGTGAATGGCGATTACAAGGTATTTTGTAAGCTTAAAAGGGGCGGCATTTTCCATGAGGCCCAGGGCGGCGCTCAAGGTGAATGCGGCCCTGCCTTTGACATAATATTCTATAATTTCAACGAGATGGATTATCATTATTATTTCTTTACTACACTATCGATCTAACATGTCTTTTTTGGTTTTTATTTGAGCACTCATAATTTGTCTAATTTAAATTTTTGTCGTTATTCTTATCAATACATGTCCAGACAATAATAATCCGAAGGATTTTACATCTCATCCGTTTCTCCAATTCACAAGAAAATCGGAATGGAAAAGTTGAAAAAAATTATGAAAATCTGAGAAGCATTTTAATTTTCTAGAGAACAAACTCCGAGGAATAAATTTTGAAGATCTTCTCCTGCAAATTCTTTTGAATACTAGTACACTGAAATCTGAAAAAATGTAAATTATTTCCTTCAAGATAAAATGCATAGAGATTTTACTTTGTGAATTTTGAAAGTATTGTTGTTTGTTTATATACTTGAAAGCATCCGAATCTAAAAATTTTTAAACTTACAGGGCATTTGATATTCCCTTCGTACTTCTCCATACATGTAATCTGCTCAAGAAAATATTTACTGCTAAAAATTTTCTGTTCAAAAATCGGATTTAAAAATATTCGAATCGTAAAAACATTCAATAATTTTAGGAAGAATAATGATCAATTTCTTATATTTGTAAGCAGTTGTCAAAAGATTGAGAATAATAAAGCAGTGGACATCTGGTGACGATCAAATTCGAACAATAACCTCCAAAATTTCCCTTTTAAAGGAATACTGTTCTCGAATTTAATTCAGTATTCCCAGTGTTGAATTGGAATCAAAAGCAGCAGAAAAGTAAGTTCTCCAAGTTGTAGCCTAGAACAAGAATATTTTTATACAGTTTGCCAATCGAATTAGAAAACTAATTGTTTATGTATTTTCACCTCTTCAATCAGAATGACCCATCTGGATTTTTTCAGATTCCCAGATGATTTCTTTCAGGCCTGAGTGTTAAGATTCATAACTTGAAACCAGGCAGGTGACAGTCGAAACTGAAAATGACCGAAAAGTTGACCGTATCCGAGTAGCGGCGCTGGCTGTACTTTTAGGCCGACAGTTTACTAAATACATGGAAAAAGTGTCAACAATGTTGAATTTTGAATCTTCCAAGTACATAAACGAAATTATTCGATTTTGCTGTGCTTAAAAATAAAATTTTAGTGTTTTAAGAATTCAAATCTCTAAAGGTTCTTTTGAATCAACGGTGATAATAGAATATAAGTGCGTTGTTTTTGGATGCAAGTCAGGTTAAGCAACTTGCTCCGAAAAAGTGCAAGTTTTTACTGTGAAGTGACCGCTTTCTTTTTATGAATTATAAAGACATCTTATCACTTAATTTGAAGAATGTTACGTATCTTTAGTCTTCTCTTGAAAATTTTTCAATGTATCTGTACTTAATGAGAGTAAGTATTTTTATTCTTTTCCATTATAAGAAGAATCTTTTGCAAATTCGTTGCTCTTTGAGAGTTTTTTGTCTCACTTAAGTTTGATAATCGAACATATCATGGACCAAAGATACAGAAGGAATTGTTCTTTCTGAAGTCGAACAGGGAATTTTATAAAAAAATTCTAATTTTCATTTAGGGGAAGGAGTTTCAGTATAAGGAAACGTAATTTCACTTAGAACAAATGGAATTTTTCAAATGGAATTTGAACATTTTAAAATAATAATAATTTGGATTTGAAAAAGAGGAAATTCAAAAAATCGCTCTTCCAAGTTGAAATCTGTCACAATTTGAAAGTCCCATATTTTCTTAATTCTAAATGAAGAAAATTTGACTTATTCCTATTGAAAATTATACAGTTGTAGTTGAAAACTCATTTGTTTGGTCAAATTTTGTTTAATTCCAAAATTTGAGTATTCAAACTTTGGTTGACAATTTATATTTTTTAGTATAATTTAATTTATCTGTTTGAAATTTGAACTCTTTTAGCTGAAGATTTTTTGTTTTACAAGGGGAACTCGTGTAATGTCATGGGAGTTGACTCTCGAAAATGAGCTGATTTAATAGTTCACATACATATATAAAAAAA
>WSXT02210715.1:0-33202 GCA_011762715.2 Neuroterus valhalla
AAGTAGTTTTTGCTTCATTTATGAAAAACCATATAAAAAATGAAAAAAATGAACTTTTGGACAATTGACACAAGCTTCGGAAAAATCAAATAGACACAAGTTCTTTACCAGGAAAATATCTTTAAATGAGTTCTCAACTTCTTCAACAGGATATATTTTTCATTTCACTCAGGGAAAATAACTATGAAAATGCAATAATAAAATTTTTGAAAAAATGACTAAGGCTAACACAGAAGATTGATAGAGAAAAGTTGTTCACCCAGGAAATATCTGTGAATTAGTTATAATTTTTCCCATTGGACGCGTAGTTTTTGTTTCACTCGTAAAAAATAAAATAAAAAAATTATATTTCTAGAAAAACTACACAACATGTGAAAAGGAATTAGGCAACAAAACTTCTCTACCGTTTTGGACAAACATTGATCAAGTGCGCAACACGTGACACGCGATGAGAATGTATTCGTTAAAGCCGGAGAAGCTTTGACAAAAGAGAATTCACACTCATCAAATTAAAGTAGCCGACATTTTGCTTTTAAGTTTCAAAACCTTTACATATAACTGTAGGAAAAGATAAAGGCCGAGCGCGGAGCGCGAGGTGAGATTACCATCGAGCGCGAATCGCGGATTTTTTCATGTGGGAGGTGGCTATATTTTTCGGAAATATCTTTTTTATTTGCTATATTGTCCGAAACTGTTTCTAAAAGATCTTAAGGCCATGTGATACACGAGTCACGTAACTCAAATTAATGATTTTTTGGCAACAACTCACGTCCGTAGAATTGTTGCGGAAAAAACTTTCTTAGAAAAATAGAAGGGAATCACTAGAATTTGAAGTAAAAAAATGATATGTGTTCACTCAACTTAATATTTCTACTGCAATCTGAAAACAAGAACAATTGAATTAAAATTAATTTAATTAACAAAAATGAATAAATGAATCAATTAGTGGGAATTTTCGTTGTTCGATTTATTTGTATTTAAATCAGTATCTAACATTTAACATTACAACGAATCATAAATAATTATGAGAATAAAGTGACTTGATATACAGAAAGATAGAGCGTACATTTTTTTGTTTCACGGAGCTCGAGTAAAGTTAAACTAATCACTTGAATAATAATTATTTCTAAATTCATATGTAACTTTTAAATATATTTTATGCACTCTTCTAAAATTACGAAGTGGAATTTCTTGTTAGTTTCTGAGATAATATCACAACGATGGATTTGTTTCATAACATCAAAACAAGAGCAACAAACTCCAGTCACCCTGAAAAAGTGCCTCAGATTAGAACCGTTTTTCAAATATCTCTGAGGTTTGGCTACTTGTTCCGAAACTAGTTTGGTTCTATTCTCATTGCTTGTAGAAGATACTTCCTCTCGTTACAATAACGTTGTATGAACGTTACAATCTTTTAATATTTATATCATTTGTGATGATTTGTATCCTTTGTTTCTATCATTTCGCTTTAGAATTAGAAATACTCGTCATAATTGTCAAAGGGCGCTGTTCGCATATATTCAATTATAATTTACATCCATGAAATATAAATATCGATACACCCGAGTTTTTAGAACCTATGGCCATCAGATTACTTTTCATAATACATAAAATATTAAATTTCAAATTTAATATTTATTTTACACTCTCGGTTATGCCTTTATTTGCATTCATTATTTGTTAGGACCAACATTTATCAGACCTCAAAATTCTCTTTCAATTCTGCTATATATTTTCTACATTTTTCATTCTGTTCTTTTATTTCTGACTCTATCTTCAAAATGTTATACTCTGTATAAAAACTCTACGAATTCATACTGTTAAGTACTGTCTAATACATAAGGTACTGAGATATATTATACTATATTATGTTATATTATATAATATTATATTAGAGACCAATTCATCTTAAGTCTTTCGCGAGTTCACAAAAGGTCATTGAACCTCAAGCTCCTCATTTGAATTCAAGAAATGTTGTATATAAAACTATAAAATTCCTGAAAATCATTACATGTACCTGAAAATTGCACATTTTGTACTTTTCTGCTCCTAAGTTGAAAGCTACCACAGCTTATCCTTCATAAAAGTATGCATGAGTAACTTAAAGTTATCAAAACCTCTTTGAATCAGGAGCAGTCCTGAAGAAATAACAAACTATGATACATAAATTAATGGTTGCGCATTCAATATTTACGATTTCACTCCTACAATACCTACATAACATTCTCACATTATTTGTTGTCATGCAGATTTACATTTAGCACACTCGTTCCATCAATTCATGAACGAAGAAGTAAATTAATTCTTTAAACGGAGTATAAATATGCATCTAGTTTCGACTTGTTTGGCGGTGAAGTGAAAGGTGAGAACCAGGCTAAGGAGAATCTCCCAAAAACAGCTTGTATCGACTTCCATCTACTGTTGCGAACCCACCGAGCTTCCTCTTTCTTTAATTGTTCAATCCCCTAGAGAATATAACAAGAGAATAAAAAAAAGAACGATTCTGGATAGATATTTCTATACTTATATCACCTTAGAAAATTAATCTCAGTTATTTCAAAATTATGAACTTCAGATTTTTCGATGCTAAAGTTTTCACCAGGTACAGGATAGCTGTTACCGATTTTTTTTTTTTTTTTGGTCTAATGGTATGTATTAATAATGTGGAACAACTTAACTTCAGTTAAATATAACAGATGAAAGGAACGGGAACATACAGGCCTCGGATTGAATAAAATGCTTTTTTTTTAAATAGCGTGAGTGGCAAAAGTCGCATGAAATTTCGAAAAAATTATTCCTCCAGAACTACACAGGGTTGCTACAGACTAATTTACTTGCAGAATCTGACAAGTCACTCATATAAGCTAAAAAGTGACACATTATATAATTGAATTTTGTTATAGACCTTCATGAGGAACATTCCGTTTTATTTCGCCGAAGTCGATTGTGCCTAATTCTTGAAAAATTTGATACTCATCTCTCAAGCTTCATTCTCGATTAGATTGTCCCTTTTGCCAACTTTTTAATATTAAAATACAAAAAATTTTGTTTCGAAAAAAAGAGTCAAACAAAGAGTCAAACCGCGTCAACTGTGTCAAAGATTTTCAACGAAATCTCCGATTTCCGACATTTATACACTAATCCAAAGAAGACCATCAAACAAAAAACCAATTTAAGTATTCTTGCGAAATTCCTTTTTTCCATTTTTTCATTGCAATTTACATTTTTAAGCAAGTTTTTCTTGAAAAAATAATATCTTTGAGCTCACTTGCGATATTGCTTTCATGTTTTAACCCGTCAGCGCCCAAGGTTTTTCTTCGTCTCAGACATTCGGGAAACTCCAGTATAATGATTGCTTAGGTATTGATACAGTAAGTGCGAAAAAAAGGAAGATAAATAAATACGGAAAATGGAAAAAAAAAATTAATCAAAATTAAAAACTATGAACGATACTGACGGGTTAAGAAGTTTTTGCCTAGTTTTTTTACTTCAATATAAAGAATATATAAATTTTAAATGATTCAATTTGATCTTCGTACATAACTAGTCTTTTGGACTATCTTCCAGTATATATTGCTGTACTGGAGATAGTAGACTGGAGATGTTATTCAAGACAAATTTCAAAAATATTTCCAAAGGGATAGTGATTAAATGGTGGCAGTAGCGGCCAACTACGAAAAAATGTGGTATTAGTGGCTTTTTCAGCATAGTGGAAAAATAGTGAACTTCATAGTCAGTTGAATCATCAAGGAACAATAGTGAATTATGATATTGTGTTTATAACTACCGTCTCGTCATTCCAAATCGCCTGTAATTGTGTTCCTAACATAACAGCAGTGAAAATCGCAAACAATAGTGCTTCGATTGTCAAGAATAACAAAAGCACAACTGTCGCTGGAGGACTGAAAGTTGAGCATTCTCTCCATTCTTGTCTCACACAGGTCGTAAATTGATGAATGCAGAGAACCAACGACTGCAACGAGATTCCCGCGATATAAAACTAAAAACAACTCCATGATTATTCAAATGTACGAGAAAGATACATTTCTCAGCAAATATTTTACCATTCGTTGGGTAGATATTTACCGTAAAAAGTACAAAGTATTTTTGGTTGTTTTCTCCTACACAGTTGTTGACCCACGGACAATGATGATCCATTTTTCTAATACATCTTTGGCAAACAGAGCAGTGATGCGCTCTATCGGGTTTGATAGAACAGCACTTTGGACACTTAAAGATAACTTGGCCTTCCCTGAATCCCATTTGTTGAATCATCTCTTTTGTTGCGTTTCCTTTTGGAACTGCTCCCTGTAATAATTTCAATTATAGAACTGAAATTGACAATTTGCATTGAAAAAAAAAATGAATTGAACGTTTCTTACTGGATCAGTAAACATTGTTCTTAGATGCGATGTAAAGGCTAGAAAAGCTAAGCCTTGAAATATAGCCATGTTGAAACTTGAATAAAAAGTATTTATTGTAGGTATTAATATAACTGACATAACTACAAATTCTGCATATATTATTAACAGCCACGTAAGTACTGCACAAATAATCCCACATATATCCTGCAACCATATATCATATTTATCAATTTATAAATGAAAGAATTTTCTTTTCGACTAAAGTGGTCATTACTAGCTTGTCTTTCAAACCTTTATGCACCAAAATTTTCCTCCACAACATCGATTATGGATATCCTTTTCCCTATGAAAAGGCATATATTCGTAGTCCATGATTTTTAAATATTCACAATCCTGGGGGTCCTTGGATTACTTATATCGTAATTCAAGATAATTTAACGGTGCTACTTTCATTATCGCTACAAAATGCCTCTCTGATCTGAAAACCTCTAAAGAAAGTTATATATAATAACAAATGAATAAAAATTATAGCAATTCTGACAATTTGAGAAATTAAGAAATTCCAAATCTGACGTTTCAAGAGTTTCGGGATTAAGAAATTGAAATTCATAAATGAGTTTGTTTGAAGTAAAATCAACTATTACATTAGAACTTAATAGAAAAAGTTATTTTCATTCAGAAGAAGCAATGTTAAAAACCAATAAAGATTTATAAAACTTTGAGAACATAATGAAAATTCTAACCTCAAAAGTTGGAGCTATCAAATTACCACTGCTGAAATTCTTAATCGAAAATCTACATCGTGTTCACAATACATTATTGGTAATGACTATTTTCCTTCGGCTCTACAAAAACACATAATTTTAACTATCGCGGATCTTATCTAGTTTTGTGACATGTCAACATCGATGGAAGCCCGACACAGACACAGCCCGACATAGACACAGCCCGACATAGACACAGCCCGAGCCCGACATAGACACAGCCCGAGCCCGACATAAAAACGGGATCAGATCAGCTATCACACCCCTTCAAACACGCAACCCTCTTTGCTTCTAATAGAAAAATTGAAAATCATGATTCCATATTCTATCCAATATTTTTTATCTTAGTCCTTTCTTGTCATTTCAATTTCATCTCGCAATATCAAAATTTTTATCTCGTTATGAAATATAAATTTCAACTTTCCTTTCAAGAATAAGTTTCAGTTTTAAAAATTTCCCGGCTCCACAATTTCAAATTTAGAATCATCCAATTTACATCAATTTTTTGCACTTCATTCCAAATAATATCATTTAAAAATACGGGTAATATATAATTCATTGTTTAGACATAAATTTTAAATCTTCCAAATTCAAATATTTACATTTGAAATGAGTCGATCTGCAACGTTTTAAGTTTTCAATGGTTCAACCATTCAAGTAAGAACCATCAGATTTCAAGTGCTCATGATCTGGAATTTTAGTTTGTAATTTATAGTTTATCAATTTCCAATCTGAAATAGTTGAGTAATTTTATTTGAAAACTGTTTGGCACTATTAAAAGTTTCCAGATCAAAAAAGTTCCATTTCGATACAATTTTGAATGCTTCATTATGAGCTGAATGGATTTTTATTATCTTCATTTGCGATTTTAACCAAACTCTACTCAAAGAGATGCGAATTTAGTTTTCGAATTTCCTATTCTTAATTTGGTAAATTTCTTATTGAATGTTGAAAACTACAAACTTCAATATCGGATCGCGAAATTTCCACAATTAAAATTTCTATTTTACAATTTTCAAAGATTCAATTCAATATCATGCAATTTCAAGCATATTAATCAATAGTGAATTGGAATTTGAACAATTGAACCTTGAAACTGAAAAATTTAAAGTAGCTCATGCTTAACCAAACTATATTCGGTGTGATTGTCCGAAAATATTATCGGAGCTGAAAAAGGGGAAAACCAGGTGTCCCGAAATTTCGGGATGTCCAATTTATGAAGAATACTTTAATGATCCCTAATTTCGTGACAAGACCCTTCGTAAACTAAAAAAAAAACAACTTAATGGCAAGGACTGGTTCTTTTTGTAGGAAAAGAATAATAAGCGAACAATCGCAGTCATACTTGACATTTATTTCTCATTTGTGCCTCGGAAATTTTAAACTTCACGTGGTTCTACAACAGATCAATGAAAAGGATACCAAGTGAGAATATTACACACGGAATTATTTTAATCGCTATTGGCATTCTACTTTCCAGATTTCCAAAAACAGTTTTTAACCTTACCCGATTAAATGTATATTTATTAAGGCTTTAGGTTTACTAAGAACTCGCAAAAACTCAAAATACATTCCATAAATCGACAACCTTATTTTCCTCGAATATTTTTATTCATACTGGGATGATTATTGCCAAATAATTATTTTTCAAATCATTATAAAATTGTACACCGAAACAATCTTGTACTCCCTTCTAAATGATCGATTCCAAATTCTAAACCCCACTTATACATTCGCATTTTCATCTACTTATACACAAATACGTATATATAGTAAATTAATTCATAATTTTATGTTGATGCATAACCCCTTCTGAATTTCCTATCTAATCAATTCAATATCTTACATATAATGCTACGTGTTATTCATAAATGTCTATTATTCGTAGTATTAGGTCAGTTTTATTTGTCTTCATTTTTCTTCAACTGCAATACCACAGTCAATATTCTACTAATAATAAAAACAATATGTAGGAGATATACATGCAAGTGTGGTCGAGTATAATAATAAAATTTGTAACCGAATTCCCTAGATAAAAAAAAAACAAACAAGATTCCCGATGATCAAAGTCAGGGGAAACTATTCCACTATTAACACTAATACTTTCACATCTAGTAACATCCAATATAACTTCAGACTTCATTTTTCATACAACTGTAAGTTGAAGATTTCATTTCGAACTGCTTTTTCGTTATTCGATAAGTAGAGAATCTTCTTGAACCTTATGTACATTTCGGCTTGTTTAATATGATATAAATGCAATATTCAATTGCTAAATTTACCGACTCGATTCGACAATGATTCAAAATTATAATATTTGATGATCGACAGAAAAGCTATTTCTCTTGGAATGACAACTGCATGTCAATCCTTGAGCTAGGAGGACTAATCCTTTAATATTTCCCACGCATCCTCCTCTAGTTTTGAATTGTATCCTTTTCCTGAACTTTCTTTTTCGGAATTCATCAGCGACTCTTCTTTAGTTTGTTTTTCTTTCACTCGTCTGTTTGTTGACGATTTGCTTTCCACAGATGCTTCGGACATCGATCGTGGCTTTGACTCCCAATCCCAATCATGCGCGGCAGAATTTGCCGATAAAGCGCTCGATCTGTTCAATTTTTCAATTATAGTACATTCCAAAATATAGTGAATTCAGAACTCGGACTCGCTTCAGACATAAAAGATAGCACCAATAGTTGCATAAATATTGACAAACATTAGCGAAATAGTGGCATACATTTTTTTAAGCATAAGCTAATTTCTTCCTAGCATAAAATCCTAGAGAAGTGCTGATTATATTTAAACAATTGAAATAAATTGTTGAACCCATTCATTTTTTTTCACTGTAGGAGAGCTTTTTTTAAATTTTATTGGAATCCTATGAGCACCATTCTGGGAGGTTCTAATTTGATATTTTATGCTCTTGAATGTGATTAAATTTAAACTCGATACATAATTAAATTTTTGACAATATTTAATCTTAAATGCGTCGACAATCAAAGTTTAACTTGGAAATTATACTTCGAAACAGCACGATGGAATTATGAACTTGATCACTCTTAAATCATAAATGGAGAATGGATGAATTAAAGATATTGCTGATTGACAGGGTGCACAGTATAAATTTAGCCCAAAAAGAAGGGAATAGGGCGATTCGCTCACTTAACAGGGGGAAAAAGGGGGAAGATTGAACATTAATTTTTACATATAGAAAATAATTTTTCTATTTTTTCTCAAGGAAATGTAACATTTTTATTCATTTCTATATATTTATGGGTGATTGCCAAAAAGTTAACCATTTACGACAATAAGATTCCTGAAGACAACCGGATTTCGGAACCGACTAAAATATGTTTTTCTAATCAAGAGAAACCTAAGGAAGTAATACTGGATGAAGAATGAACAAATGATAATCATGAACGAAATGAAATGAATTTTCTTAAAACCGCACTATGAATTGTTAGAACAATATTTCCGAGTTTCAACCTGAAATGGCAATTCATCAGAAGAATCTAAATATTTCAAAAGCACTGTCTATATTATTTTTCATTTCAAATTTGTAGTTTGGGACAAGTGTGCGATAATCCTTTTCTGTACTTTCTGTTTATAAATTCTCAACAAAGTCGTCCAAAATTTCGAAACATGTCCTAATTGTACTTTGATTAGAGTACTTTTCTGAGATGTTTTCAGAAAAAATTCAATATTGAAAGAAAAGTGGAAAATGACTGAGACATGGACAGAATTATATCAAAATAGAGATTCAACTTCTACACGTTTCTCCTAATTCAGTCTAGGAATTTTATGAATTTATGTGAAATATAGATCTATGAAAATATTTTGTGGTTCCCAGCATGGAGGAATATAAACACCTCACACTTTTAAAGGGACTCATATATACGTCTTTAAGAATCTGATAGAAGTACCCTCGTTTGCATGGCCCACAATGTTGGGAAACAGAAATATTTTCTGCCTAAAACTATGCCGCGTAATTCCAATATTGTATTTTCAAGTATCGTATATTTGATTAAAAAGAGGAAAAAGGAAAAAATTTTCGGGAAATGAGAAAAAAGGGGAATTTGTTTAAAGAAGGGCGAACGCAGAAAAAAAGGGAAAGACTGTGCATCCTGGATTCATTTTTCTATGCATTAGCCTTTGGAACCATTTTTCAGCTTATATTTCTGTTCTTGAGATGGCAGAAATGACATTTCATCTTAGGCAATCAGCCAAGAAGTTTAAGGATATCTTCAAAGGTGAAGTAAAAAAATAGGGGTATTAGTGGCATTTAAAAAAAAAAGGCAAAGCTTGAAAAAAGTGCCTAATAGAGTCAATAGTTGTGTGAGTCCGAGACCTGTGAATTAAATAGAAGTATTTGCAGAAAACTTACTTAAGATTAGAATCAGAGACAAGAGACGACTTTTCGCTGGAATGTTCGTTTTTGTTAATACTGTCCTGATAACTACTAGAATTTTGATAATTCTCTTGAGGACTGTAGCGATTCTGCTCAGAAGTATTGCTTCCGCTAATATCACCCCACCCTCTTCTTCCTAAATCTCCAACCTAAAGGTGAAAATAATTGTTGAAACTACAATAAAAAATTCTGAAAACTATTATTGTGTATTTATATTTCAAGGTTTTCGAGCTTGACTACCTTGGCAGCTAAGCTATTTACTTGCGAACCCACTTCTTCCAAAAGAGTACCTTCTCGAACCTAATGAAATCAAAATAAGGAAACAAAAATGAAATCATAAATAAGGGAAAACACAAACGATAAAATTCCCACACTTACAAAAATAAATTCAAACGTAAATACGATTATTCTGCAGATTTGAATATTATAAGAAGGGGAAAAAGCAGAAGGAAAAATAGAAAAAAAAACATTACAAGAGGATGGAAAACATAGAAGAAACCCAACAACACATACCTTCTCCCCTACAGTTTCTGAAATCTCTGATACCTTTTGCGAAGCGAATCCTCCAATTTTAATGGCATTCTCAGTTGCTTTACTGGCTATTTTAGTCGCTGATGAAGAAAAGACGGACCAGCCCTGTAATTTCAATTTATTGGAATTGATTGTGAAAACCTGTTGAAATAAAATGAAATTAGGTACGAAATTTTGAATTCTCACGCTTGCTAAGGAAGATACGGCAGTATCGAAAAATTCTTGAGAAGAACTTTTTGGTGGTGGTTCCATTTGGTAGCCGAAGCCTCCATATTTTCCTCCCTGGTTTGGTGGAATGTGACTGAATACAAATTATTAATAAATCAGTTTATATTAAAAGATAGTAAATATTACAACATAAGAAAATAAATATATACATTAAACATTTCATGCAAGTAATGTCACTCATTCAGTTGAAACTTACTCAGGACGAGTTGAATTTTCATTTTGCTTTTTCGTAAAGAATGATTCTGTTTGAGCCTTGAAACCTGGTGTGTTAAAATTTTCATATGTGCTTCCTTGATCGCTCTGATAAGAGGAACTATGTTCTTGTTTTCTTTCATAGAAAGAACTGCTTACAAAGTCTTTCGCACTGGAAGTGGAAGGACTCCATGGTTCTCCTTTAGCAGTTGTAGCAATCTGTTTTCAGAACAAGAATTGTCAAAATACAAATTTTCTACAAGAAACTCAAGAGACAATGAAACATTCAAATGTTGAAGTTCATAATTATATTTTCAAATCCTAATTACAAGCTTCGATTCGTATTTTGTGAACTGTGAATTTTAAGCATTCGATTTCTTTACTCCGGAATTTTTAAAATTCGCTTGAATACGATTAGCTTAAAGGCGATCGGAAGTATTAGAAACTGAAATACTTTATGTCTTACAAATCGAAAGTATCCACGAGTCCGAAATTTTGAAGAAATAAATTGTTAATAGCTCCAACTCAAAAGACATTTAAGCAATATCCAAATTTCGTAAATTGTAAGAAGTAAATTAACCCTCACTTCCCAGTTTAGTGACACATTAAACGATAACGCTAAGAGTAAATAAATTTTAAATGAAAGAAAGTCGTCTGAGAATTAAGAAACCCAAATAAGAAATGGAAGTGCATGAACCCACATCTACACAAAAATTTTTTATGAACCTTGTCAGCGTAACCCATAATTTTCAATCCGAAAACAAGAATAGAAACAAGATTGATTATAAAAATAATAAATTTTACTTTATCTCTATAGAGCGCCGCTGCTTTCGTGTTATATTTCTGAGAAATAGTCATTGAATCATCCCAGTCAGGCTGGGATTCAAAAAATTCACGAGCCTTTCTGTTGCCTCCAGCTTTCATCTTCTCCAACTCAATATCTTTCCATCTATCCATCGAAACAGAACGCACAAAAGATAAATGAACTCCAAGTCCTCTGTGCTTTCCTGAGCATTCGAGACAAATCCATATTCCATATGTAACAGAAACCCATTGGGGGTTATGTGCTCCGCATTCAAAGCATCTCTGCAAAAAAAAAAAAAAACAATCAGAAAAAAGCTCGTCAACTTGATCAATGAATAAACAATAATAATTTTAAAACGAGAATATAATGAAGAGAAAAAATAGAAGGAAAAAGGTTAAATAATGAAGATTAATTAAGACTTTGAGCACATTTTTACACGAGTTTTACATTTCGGAATCTTGCAACTACCAGGAAGTTTTCACTGAGGAGAAATTTTATACTTACATTGTTCTCGTCGCTAGGTTTCAATTCTGCTAATACACGCCGAGTTCGGGGGCTGGCCATGATAGCTAATGCCTAGAATTCCACTACAACTAGAAACAATTTTTTCACAGCTGCTACAGCAGATCCGATCCGAGCCATTAAATTATTTGGCCAAGATATTGAAGACAAAATATCTGGCAAGACGCCAAGTGTCACATGTGGTATCAGCGGGACCGACCAATGAGAGCACGAGTTTCTCCTAGACCTTGGATCTCGTTGGTGTATTTTCAGAATCTTTCAGCTGATCTCCAACATGGTGTGACGTGTAATATTATTCAAAAATAAAAACAAGTCTAGAATTTTATTATCCCATAAAATACTTTACATTCATAATTTGTGATTCATTTGATCCTGAAATACAATTTTTCATTCCAAAAACTCAATTTTATCAGAGTTATAAGCATAAGGAAGGAATAAAATTATAAAAGTTCAAATTGAAATTTCGAAAACGTGTTTTTGAAACTGATTTATTTAGAATTAAATAATTTTTTTCAAATAACTATATTACTTACTTAATTAAGCCTACATTATTTCCTTATTTTAAAAAACTATACATCAAAATAAAAAATAAAATTAAAAAACGAACGTTCCAAACAATGTGGACGTTGAATTTAGTATGTACTTACATCAGTCGTATAATCGATACTAACTATTATCGGAAAAAAACAGCAGAATAACTAAAAATTCACAATATATTATATAATACAAATCCCGGAATAATTTAAATATAATATAGCATAATATAATTTCGTAGTTCGAATCACAACCTTGACAAATAATTTGTTAACTACTTTTTTTCTGAGAAATCGTTAACTTTTATTCGAACTATAATCATCTTCGACGGTAGAGTTGGTGACGAATTCGTGATTTGAATCCTGAAAACATATAGTTCAAAATTAAACAATTAAGTACACTAATCTGGCGCAAAATGTACCTTCATGGAACCTTCAGAATCTTTATTAAATCTTTCAAAATCTTTTTAAAATCATTTGTGAATTCTGCGAAACCTCTTTCAAATCTTTAGAATCTTCAAAAAATCTAAAAACTTCGAAAATATTCTGAAATCTTTGTGAAATATTTGCAAAATCTTTGGAATCTGGAAATCTGATGTACACTCAAAACTACAGTGGTCAACCAATCACATAAATGTTTTCGATAAAATGTCATAATTTAAAAAGTATCCTGTTGTTAGACTTGAATAAAACAAGAAAATTTTAGTTTGAATCCAAACATAATTATCTGAATGTCTTACCGAACTGATAATGATTTGTGTACGAGCATCCAAGTTGAGTTCTTCGACCTCTTCAGGCGTGAAAACTATAACTTGCTGCTCTCCGGAGATGCCATTATCTTCAATTGTGTATGTTACTGGGATTTCGGAAGAGACCTGTAATTTAAAAGTTGCTTGAAACCCCGCTGTAATATGGATATTAAATAAAAACAGTAAAATAAAAAAGAAAACCAAGTACCTCGCAGTATGTAAATTGAGAATCGCTTTCGACGCTTTCTTGTACACTCGAAAGAGGATCAACAGATACAGTTTTCGATTTCATTTTTAAATTATGTTGCTGCAAACGTCTCCATATTGTAGTTTTTGGAATATGATATAACACGGAAGCTGCTGCTTGCGACATTTTCCCACTTTTACAAGCAGCAACAGCTTCTTCCAGTCGGAACTTTTTTATCGATTCGTTTTCAGTTTTCCTCTTTTTCCAGAAAGAGGTAGGCAATTTCCCTTCGTCAACTAGACGTGCCTTGTCTCTAAATAGAGTCGTCTTTGGAATCTAAAAGCCAAAAGCATGAGAAAGACATTCTTTTAAAATTAAAGTAAAACAAATAAGAGAATAAAATACGAATAGAATAAAACTAATTGAAAATAAAATTTAAGATTTCAATTGTTATACTGTAATTTAATCATGATGTGGTGCCTGACTTGGTTGAATCGATATCAAATTCATTTCAATCAAAGAACATAATTACTTGATATTGTTGTGCAACTTTTGTGAGATTTTCTCCGCGCTGCAAAGCTTCTACGGCAGCTTCTCTCTTATCAGATCCGTAACTCCTCTTCATTTCAGAACGAAATATATGGTAGCCTTCCTTTTGCATTCGTCGCCAGAGTACAGTTTTTGGAATACCGAACATTTCTGATGCTTGCTGTAAACTCGATCCACCTGCATAAAAATATTATTACATTATTATTTAACTGTAAGAATTTGAGCAGATTTGCTGCAGTTTATAAGAAATTATTGATGTATAAATTACCAATAACAGAATTTATAGCTGCCCGCATACACTCGGCAGGATATTCATTCCTTGAAGCATTCAACTGAATGCCCAATGCTTTAGCTCGCATGTACAAAGTAGAACGAGGGATATTGTTTTTCGTAGAAGCTTCGATTAAAGTCTGTCCTTCACGTAAATTGTTAATAGCGGCGGCTAGCATATCTTCGCTGTATTCCCTTTTCATAGGAAAACGCCGTTTCCGTTTTTTGACTCCCGGACTTTCCTCTGTTGCACTCTGTTCCGATTGTTCGTTCATTTCGTCATGAGGTTGTTCTAAAACATCAAATACTTCTTCTTCTATTTCGTTCGATTCTGTGAAGGAATCCGCGTTTTCTTCATTAGAGTCTTTTGATTTTACGCTTGACTCGTTAACATCATACTGAAAAAAATTATTTTTCTTAAAGAACATGATGTAGTATATAGCAATGCAAATTCGAATTCCTACTTAATTTCCAGTAAAAGTTTATTTCTTCAATGAAAAAATTAAGCAGAATCTCAAGTTTCGATTACCTCCATCAAGCCAGTTATTTTTAGAAAACGTGCTGCTTCTAAAAGATTCTTTATATCTTCTTCAGGAACATGAGCTTCTCCTTGATATGTGAATTCAACAATTGCTCTGACATCTTCAGCAGATACACCGCTTAAAATTATTGTTGGGTGGTCTTCAGTCACCTGACTGAGAAGTTCCTGAAAAATATCTTCCTTTTTTATGAATATTCATTTTTTCGGGTACAAAGTGAATAAATAACTTCAAGATATGGTATGCAATACTATAGAATAAATATTCTTGGTAGAAATAAAAACATAAGGTACATTTTATAAATCATCACCAAACAAGTTTTCAGTTTCAACAAACTGAAAACACCCGCATCTAAAAGGAATAAGATTTAAAACATTTAAAAACTGAAAGGTGGAAATGTTACCAAGTATTTAGATATGAGAGCTCAAAGAATTGGAAGTTGTAAATTTTTCAATTCAAAACGTTTCAATTTGAAATTATTCAAGGGCTTTGAATTTTGAATTATAAAAGTTTTTACGAGTTAACAGACTTGAATTTATTCATAGCTTCAAAAATGGATTTAATTGGGACACATTCAATTTTAACATATTTAAATGTAACCACCTCCCAAGTTTCGATTCAAAATTACTACTTTGTATTCAACCAAACCATTTTACAACTGAAAATTAAAATATCTTCACTAGAGAAACAAACGTGAACAAAATAAAAGAGTGTAAGAAACCTCAAAATTATAGAGAAACTAATTACAAAAAAAAAATACTACATCTGAAGTCAGAGATTTTTAATACATTCTAAACGGATCTTTTTTTTTTATTTAACTAATACTTTTTAAGAGCAGCGACATAGCCAAGATTTGGAAGGGTAAAGGGGGGCTGAGCAGGAATACAGTACTGCTTACAGGGAAGAATTAGGTCTCTTGCATTCTCGTGGGGGCGGAAGTAGGGGGGGGGGGGGGGTAACCGATAGGGGTAGGGGGGGTAGGTGTGATACGAAATTACAAATCTACTTTGACTAACAATATTTCAAATTTTCGAAAGAATTCTTGTTTCAAATTTTTCCAGAATTATCTTTGGACTACCTATTTTAATCTTCGTCTACTCTAATTAACAAAAACTAATTATTTCCAATGTCCTTCAGGAGCATATTAACGCTATTAGATTTTCGGGACTTTCAACTTCACTTTTTTCAACAAATAATAGATGATCTAATCTTTATTTTGGGACAAAAAAAATTACCAACTAATTTTGTTTTCATCCAAAATTTTTTCTTCGGCATATTTGCCCCTATCGAGCCTAGTTTATAACTACTATGTTTGATTATAATCAAGCGGTTGAATGAAATAACAGTGCCCTTACACTTCTAGAAATATTTTACCATTCTTGTACCTTTATGAAGGACAAATGACTTCTGAAATTGCAAAAACATGCGCCAATATTGCACGCAAATGCAACCGTTCAATTGTAGGAATCCGTATTAGATTACAGTGTATAAAGTTTGCGTGGAGATTGAATATAGAATTTGAGATAAAAATAAAACACGAAAATAGATTAACAGAACGGAGGTCCTAGACGAAACATTGGAAATAATTTTCGTCCAGTCGAATTATTCTTTCCCCTACGAAGAAAGGTACAAAGTAAATTTGAAAAGGGAAAATTGTTTATGTTTACTTTGAATAAAGTGCTGCAAGCGCAAAGAACAATGCGATGAGCGTGAATGCGTTCCCCCGAAACAGCCAATGTAACATCCACCATGCAATCCTCCTCGAGGAGCTGGTGAACAACTCCAGATAAGTGATTCTGATAATCGCTCCATCTAAATGAGTAGCTTTCACTAACAGATTCACTGTTGTTGATCACAGACATGCTGTTTCAGTTTCAATTTTTTCACTTTTCACAAAATGCTCAAACAGCAACGGAATTCGGAATGCACTGGAATGGAACTGATTTTTTCATGAATTGCCTCGAGGAAGATTGGAAACTCGCATTGATTTTTGATATCCGGCCATGACCAAGTCAAGATTGCGGGAGTATGTACTCCACAGATAGACCAACAGTCTCTCTGGTCCGCCGACGCTCCTGCTTAGAGAGAGAAGGAACGAGTCGAGCGATGAGTGCTATCAGTGCTGTCAAATATATTGTCTCTTTCTTTCATCGTGATAGAAAGAGAAAGCATTCATCACTCGACTCGTTCTTTCTGTCTCTAAGCAGGAGCGTCAGTAGATCAAAGAGACTGTTGGTCTAGACTTTATATATCTATGCTTCTGAACTCTCGTAGAAGTGAATCGATTCGACAACTTAAATATGTCCAAAATATCTATCAATCACAAGGGTTCAACATTTTTTTTAAACGTTACCTTTCTTTAAACTGTTAGTTCGCGTTCTTCGCCATCATATACCAAGCGGGTTCTTGAATTTCCCCGTTTCCGGATTTCTCGCCTATGGAAGAAAATTAGTTATTTATCCTTTTATTACACAAATTTGGAAATATAAAACAAACGCAAAATGGTAAGTAACCTGTGAAGTGAAGATTAGAGCAAGTGTTTACTCAGTTGAAAAAGTGCGGAACTTTTTGAGTGACAACATTTGGTACATGTGACAACTTAACCTAGAAACGGTCACTCGCCGCACACATTTCCTTTATATTTATTCTGAATTCAAAAGTTTTACATTTGTGCACTCTGTATTAGATTGCTTAATTTTTTTTTTTCATTTTTAAAAACAGAATCTTCTTGCACAAAATGCTCCGATATTATATTTCATCATTTGATAGATTGATGTATAATTATTTTTCATTTTATATTCGGGTTTAATTTCAGAAACCTTTGATGTTACATGGGCACGAGCGTGCAATTACGAAAATCAAATATAACCGAGAAGGTGATTTATTATTCTCTGCTAGTAAAGATAAGAAAGCAAATGTTTGGTATTCTTTAAATGGAGAGAGACTTGGCACTTTTAATGGTCACAATGGTTCAGTTTGGTGCATTGATGTCAATTGGGATACGAGTCGATTCATGTCTGGAAGTGGTGACAACACTTTAATCATCTGGGACTGTCAAACTGGTTTGTATTTTTGTCTGCTTTCAAAACTGTTTTTTTTTTTCAAAGTGTTCTCAAGGATGAAAGCACCTAGAACATTTATGTTATCAGTTTCTGTTCGATTAATTGGTAGAATTTATAATTGTAAGTTTCAAGAATTTGTATCACTGATCAGGGAAGAACATTGGGGAACTCGAGACGAACAGTTCTGTGAGGACGTGTGCATTCAGTTACTCTGGAAATCTGACAGTTTATTCCACCGATAAGGCCCTTGGTCATCAGTGTGAAATGTTCATCATTGACACGAGAGCCGTCGATTCCAGTTTATCGAAACAAGACACAATTCACAGAATTTCCATAGACGGTCCGAGAATCTCAGCTGTCCTTTGGGGCGCGTTAGAGGAAACCATTATCACAGGTCATGAAGATGGAGTAATTAACATCTGGGACGTTACAGTAAGGACACATCGCTTCAAACTCAATTAGATTCTTTTTTTTAATTTGCCGAATCTCAGTATTACATTCTTGTATTTGCCCTCGGAATGAGAGGAAAATCTTGGCTTCCTATACAAATTAAATTCGTTTTCGTCTTCTTGTTTGAAGCCCACTATCCATAATTTAAATTCATAATTGTATATTAATATTTTTTATTTCAGACCGGTAAGAAGATAAACACTAACAAAGGACACAAAACACAAATCAACGATATGCAACTCAATAAGGATGGAACTATGTTTGTCACTGCGTCAAAAGACAACACTGCTAAACTTTTTGATAGCGATACGTTGATGCAGTTAAAGACGTATAAAACAGAGAGGCCAGTGAATTCCGCGACGATATCTCCAATTGCCGATCATGTAAGTTTTACACATGCTTAGGAATTTCTACCATTTTTTGGAGGGGTTAATTCACTCTCAAAATCTGACGTACAAGCCTTTATGGAATCATCGTCAAATCTTTTTAAATTCTTGAAATCGTTGTGAAATGTTCGAATTCTTCCGAAATCTTTGAATCTGTTGTGCATGCGAAAGTCAAGTGACCAACCCCTCTTTTTTTTAGAAATCTCAACAATTCTATTAATTTCAGGTGGTTTTGGGTGGAGGTCAAGATGCCATGGATGTCACGACGACTTCCGCTCGGCACGGAAAATTTGACGCTCGCTTTTTCCATTTAGTTTTCGAAGAAGAATTCGCGCGACTGAAAGGTCATTTCGGACCAATCAATTCTTTAGCGTTCCATCCAAACGGGCGTAGTGTTTCAACAGGCGGAGAAGACGGTTACATTCGAATCAATACATTTGATCAATCTTATTATGATTTCAATTTCGAGTATTAATTTACAATAACTAAACGAATAGAGCTGATTTGAAGAAAAAAAAACACTTAACTACTTGAAGAAGAAAGCTGCTATCTTTGTATTTATATAAGCGTTTAGAATATGTCCAAGGAAATGTTTTTCAATAATAAAGACATTCATAAGAAAAAATATCACCTATATTTATTCAGAAAATAGCGAAAATACAGTTTATGGCAAAGTAGACAAGACACGAAGTAAGATCATTAGCGTGGACCTGCTAACATTCCTTTCAATGTTAAAACATTTTCCCGACAATGAAATCAACTTTAGAGTTTTCTACTAAATTATTATAAATCTAAGGTTTCGATGTTAGAAAAATAACTGATTAAAAGAAAACCTAACAATTTAAATCTCTTTGCACGTCTTTATTTCCGACACAAAAAATAAAACATGACACTTAGAAATAAATAATCGAATGTTAAATAGTCGGACAAAAGACATTTCTTCACGATTCATTTAATCGTAGCGAATATAACACTTACTTTCCACGAAAAAATCTACTTGTCTTTGAAGCTGATGCCGATGGAGGTAGTTATATATCTTTGTATACTGGTAATATCAAATAGAAAAGCAATAAACTTTTTTTTTCTTTTATAAAAAAAAAACGAAAGAAATGGTTGGAAATATATCTCTAGACTTCAATACCTCTTAGTACTTGAATTTGAAGTTCATCTTCACTAAGTACTGAGTTTTTACCTGGGCAATATCATAGACAATAAATTCGTTGTACAAGAGAGCAGATTTTTGTGGAAGTTGAGCTGGGACTCCTGGACCATATGGAACCTCAACATCGTCCTTGGTCTTATAAACTACAGAAGGATCTGGATGAGTTTGACCACGACCGAAAGTGGAATGTTTTCCGTGAGGTAACTTCTCCACGTATTCTGATTGGAAACGTTCGTACATTTCACCAAGAGCGACTTCGCAAAGAAGGAGTAGACCAGTTGGATTCTGCGAGTTTGTGCAACAGTAGTTTGCTGATTTCGAAACCATGTCGGCGAAGTAAATACCTGGACGACAGAAATTGGAAAATTTAATTCAGCCCTCACGATAGGATGCCGTTCAGAAATATGTGTTTTTTTTAATACATTTTTTGTTTATACCCCCATCCATCTCCATGAAAAAAACACCGTATTTTCCGGGGGAATATGAGATATATCTTGATAAAAATGAAACTAGCTCGAATTTTTCAAATTAATAAATATTCCCTCTATAAATAATGCATAGCTGGCAAGTAATACAAGACACCTATACTTTGTGAGCTTTTCGCCATGGATTTATAAAATGAACTGTTGGTGTAAATTCTTCAAAATATATTGCAACAAAAGTCAAAATTTAAAAGGTTTGTTGTATTACGAATAACTTCCGGCATAATAGACACTTTAAAATGTTCCGGCACCCATTTCAAAGATAAATTGACTTGAACAATCAATGAAAGTGAAAGATTGAAAAAAATGCTTGCAACATTTCGGACACTTTATGCTTAAACATTGCAACAGTTAACTCAATAATCTTCTCAAAGATTTTAAAGCACATCATGTTATGTTAAGGTAAAGATGTACCTACTGAAGTCGTTATGTATTCTTCGAACGGCCCCATACTTAGTAGTATACTAGCCCCTCAAGTTTTCACATTCAAAATTCTTAGACTCAACTATTTAAAGTTGAAAATAGTAAAATATGTGAATTGTTAAAATTTAAATTAAGGGTTAATGATTTATTTGCATTTCGAAATGAAAACTTGTAGTATCTACATGTTGCAATTTACAAGTACGCGTTAATCTTCGAAAACTCAAACAATTCTACTACTATTTCTGAGGAATCAGAACTGAAATATTTTCGTTTTCAAGATTTGCAATCAAAATTTCAGATTAAATAATAGTTTTAAAACCTAGAGCATCAAATTAGAAGCATTTTAAATTACAGTGATAAAGGCACAACTGGTAAGGCTTTTTAAAGTTTCTAAGATGTACGTTTCTTAAATTCGTTCGTTTCGGAAAATATTTTTTATTTAAACAAATAAGCCGTCTAAATATTTAAACTGTGACCAATTCTCAAATTATTGTCGGTAATTATAATTTTTTTCATGTGTAAAAACTTTCATTCATCAATCCCCTTTACTTTTGAAAGCTGTATTAATTTATATAAAAATCATAAATTATTATCTGAATATCACGAAACTCGCTACTCTGAAATTCTAAAATATTTTTACTATTTTATTTTATAAATCATTTTTGATACAATATTCACAAATGTGAATTCTGAATATTTGAATTGAATTGAAACATGATGCCCCTGATGAAATTTCCAACAAAATTTGTTTTAATCAAATGACTTGAAATTTAAGAATAGAGAATTAAAGTTGAAGACCTGGGGATGACAAAAAATGGATATAACTTAAAATTGTAAAAGTGTGAGGCAATTAATTAGCGTGTTTCAGGACCCATTCTTTTGAATTCTCTGTGAGGGCAGGAAAACAAAATCAACCTCCGTCCTTATCCACCTGCGTCATTCTCATAATTTCCAAGCATTTCGAATTGGAACATTTAGAGAACAAAACTTTGAAATTCAAATTATTTGTAAAACAACAGTTTCTGATTAAACCAATGTAACAAAGTATTTTGGTTTTATAAATTTCATATGATCGGCATTGAATGTGCTATTTTCAAGCCTGATAATAGAATACTGCCATATATAATACATTGAAAATTTGGGAAATTAGAAAATTATGTAAAACCCGTATTCCAATTCAATCAAATTATTTGGATCCAATCCAATTAGTAAACTTTCAATGAGAAAGAACAGCATTTACGGATAAACCATTTCAATTTGAAGACGTTTGATACTTACCTCTCATATCTGTTCATTCTAATTCGAATTGAAAAATTGATGAATATGTTCATAAATCTCGAAAAAAGCAACAAGATTTGTAATCTTAAAAATGAGTGAAATAGATGAATTTTTGAAGACCCGATAATCTCACCTCCATTTGCGCAACAAAAAAATGTCATTTTCTATCCCCAAGAAAAATATAAAACTCAAAAAACATATTAATGAACATACCTTTTCCAAACATGTAACCAGAAACAGGCGCTTCAGGTGGGGCAATACGCAGACCCTGGGACAAAATTCCAGCATAGTTCGTCGTTCTAGAACCGTGCCAAAGCAACTTCTTGTTGCCCAGCTTCTTGAATGGCTTATACCTCCTTTCTTCTCCCTGTCGTTTTACCGTATAAACCTCATCGACCTGTAACTCGTACTGTTGATGGGTAGCAGCATGAGTGTTCTTAACATACTGTTCAATAACCTTGAACTCTTCGCTCATCTTATCCAAAACATCAATCTCCGCATTGAGTTGTTCATAATGTGCATCAATCGGATTCTTTGTAGCGTCTGTCTTGACATGAAGCAAACTGTAAGCAATTTCCATTTCCAACAGGGATTCCAGCATGTTCGTCTTGGCTTTTATTTCCTCCTCTGTGCTAATGATTGTTGGTTCAGCGACTCCAAAATCGTGAGGTACGAGAGTGTAGAACCTATTCGAAGCATCAACGAGTCGAATTCGTTCCGGATTTGGTTTCTTCACCAACTCCAACATTTCTGATAAAACACTATAAGCCCGATCGATCTGTTTTCTTGAGAGTTTACCCAGCGGCATTTTATCTGTGTCTATCTCAAACTCCTTCATCACCTGCTTCATCGCACTCACATCGAAAATCAACTTCATCAGGTCCTGAACAGGCTTCTTCAAATTACTCGGAAGTTCCGATTCGAAAATCTTAGCATCATCTGCTTCATCTCCATATTCAACGTCGATAGGACACATCTTCCCTGGGAATTTCACAAAGTTCTCTCTTTTTGCCCAAACATTTCCAGTTTTATCTTCGTAGAGTCTTTCAAACTCACTAATGCATGTTTCCAACCCCATTCGGTCAGTCTTCACTCCACCAATCGTAGTTCCGATTCTTCCCCAATTTCTGTGGAGCCAGAATTTTTCCTTTTTATCGTGCTTAAGAATCTGCATTTTATAATAACTGTTTCTGCCACTCTGAATATCTGTAAGTCCCAAATTAACGTTGAACTTCTCCTTGCCTCTTTGATAGACGTGGGCATCATCCTCTAGATTACTTTCGGGATCGACCGCTCCACCACCTTTGATTCGAAGTTTCACTTTTCCAGAACTTGATTTCTTTTCGTAAATACTTTTTCCTCTGCTTGCGTTCGACTTGGCAGCCACCTTTGAAATCCTGATGGTTGGGTCTCCACCCCAGGTGCAGATACTTTTTTGCTCGAGGAGAGAGACGGCGGAAGTTGTATCTTTCAGAGGTTTTGCTTCCTCAACGAAGTCTTCCGAAATGACGTGGATGTCTAGATCTTTTGCGTCCTCTATCTTGCTACTCATCTTCTCGACTTCTTTCGGAATTGTAATCACGGCTGCTACATTTTCGTCGAGTTTGGTTACGACCTTGCCACCCAAAAGGAGAATTTCTCTTTTCAGAACTTCTTTGTCTATTTTTGTGCGGCCCACGATCAAGAACATCATGTTCTTCAAAGGCCTTGGTCCTGCTTGGACTTTTGGGCCGTTCGCTTGTTCTTCTTTTTTCACTGCGCTTGAAGTCGAGGGCGCGGTTATTCTGAAAATCCTTCTCGAGACCTTGGACTTGTAGGAATCACTAATTTGACAAAAGAGACATTATTATAATTAGTTAATTTTGAAACATTTTTTAATCCCAGAAATGTCTACATATTTCGAATAAATTATTCGCCTAAATTATTTATGTCCAAAATTTTGAACTTATTAACCTGTACTATTCTCAAATGAGACAATTCTATAGTTCACATGCATGCTAAACGTGAGTGGCCTGAATTTGAGTTTTTTACCTTAAAATAGAGGTTGAAATAGTAGATGGATTTTTTTACATCTTACGGTCACCATAAAATTATAAAAATAAAACAGGGCCAAAAGAGATCTTTTAAAATTAGAAATTTCATTACTAATTAGAGAATCCCTTCCTCAAACTCTGACGTTTCGATGGCAATGCGCACCATTATCAAGGAGATATAAACTGAATCGATGAGTCACTTTCTGTTCATCCTTCCAATCTACAAAAATGTCCTTTTGATATAAAATTTTTTTAACAATTTAACTATCATGTATTTTGAAGTCTCAAAAATTAGTTTGACACTTCAATTTATGACTACGCATTATTTTAATCCCTGACAATTTAGAAAATGACATCGATTTTAAACTTGACTTCGTTCTGTGTTTACATAATTCTGAATACTCCAATTTCATCGATTGGGTGTTTTTGACACTTTCGAAAACTATATTCTCATGGACTCAGACTTTGAATTGTTTCTGATTAGCATTGTTAATGCTTGAAACCATTCAAATTTTGTTAAATATGGAACCTATACATTTTTAAATTATTTGATTTTTTCAATTTTTTTTTCAATTGTTTTTTCAATTTTTAAACCTTATTATTAGATATTTTATACTTCTAAATGTGAATTTGTCAAATTACTGATTTTATACTCTTTTGATTTCATACATAATTTAATTTTGAACGCTACTCAATTAAAGTTATATCGAAAATTAAGGGTTTCATTTGGAAGTTACACTTTGAATGTTTGTAACTGTATAATTGAAGGATTAAAATATCAATTTGTTTACTTTTTAATATTCATTTCTAATTTTTTTGGATTTCAAATGTGTCAAAGCGGATCAAAAGTGGCGTGAGACCAAGCCCTGAAGGTTATATTTCCAAGATAAATCAAAGTTTAAATAGGAGCAAAACTAACATACAGATTCAGAACTTACAGGAAATCGGATTTTTCCTTCAGATGTTTTGGGACTACAAATTTCTTCCTTTTTGGGTCATGCTGCACCTCCTCACATTTCGTCCATTCACTGATGTCACCTGTGCATTTATACCCAACACCTGATTCGAATTTAAACTGACCACCACACTTCTTGCAAGGTTCCAAAATGCCGAAAGTCATCACATCTGCCAGCGAATCTTGAAGCTGCAAAGAACGAATGAACAATAATAATGAATAAATTAAATGAATAATCGGCTAATTTAATAATAAATGGAATTACAGCTGAAGCCCCTTCAGGAATAAACTGGTTATTCGCCTTCAATAACTCCGCAAGAATTGGTTTAGTCAAATTTGCTAAACGGTCTCTGATTTTGAACATTTTCTTGTTCTGTTCCTGCATCTTCGCCTCTTCAGCAGCATCTTCAGGTTCTTCCTTGATTTTCTTCACTGGCGGGATGTCTGCTCCCTTGATTTTGGGAAGATTTGTTTTGACTAATTCCCGATCTTCTGGAGTTAAGCTCTTTATTCCAGGAATGGTATCACCGCTACCGTAAAACTCAAGATCATTTCGTAGCTTCACGAAACATGGAACATGATGCCAGAGGTCCATTCCGTTATATCTCTTCGCTTCCTCGCTTTCCCAATCCTTTTTGGAAATTCTAACTTCTCCTTTGACGATAATTTCCTCGCATCCTCGACACGTTGAGCGGTTAGACTTTGCGTATTCTACCTGGAAGTCTTTAATATTGGATGCAACAGCAGCAGTGCTGGGTCGCTTTTTTCCTTTGCCTTTTCCCTTTCCAGAGTCAACTACATCCCCACCTCCAGATAAATTGCCCTCTGAAATTATTAAAATCATGAGATTTGTAATTAAATTCAAGACTCATTAAAATCTATAAACCAATGAAGTAGGTGGTGGAAATGGAATACGAGAAACGAACCTAGGTGTTGCTTCACAAAATTCTGATCTTCCCAGCGAATGCTTTCAAAATGGGCAATGTCGCCAATTGTCTTCGGGCGATTTTTTGCGAAAAAGCAGTGGGAGTGGAACCACTTTGGAATCTTTCCATCATGAAAAGGACTCTGAAATTAAATTAATTATTGCACTTTTCAGTGGATAGGAATCAATCTTGAAAATTAGATTGATACACAGCATTTATTTTCTAAATACTCCTTGAATTTTTTTTATTGAATCAGCTTAAAATGAGGAAGCTGCAAATTTTTCAATGTTTTTTCTGGTAAAAGTAGAAGAGTACTAAAAACTTATGGTAATGAGTTCAATACTCAACATGAAACTTTTCTTTTTTCTCCATTAACAATATACTGAAAAAACTTTTTGATGTAGTACAATTTACAGAATTTTACAGAGTGAAGAATTCGTTTTGATAATCTTGTTTAGAATTTATGCAAGTGCCTCAATCATATGTTAACATTCTAAATCATCTCCGTTGCCACTAAATATCAACATTGGTTTATTCATAGCAGTCCTGTGCAGCGTGAGGAAGCTCCGGTGAAAACCGATGTTACATATCACATTGTATTATAATTTCTTCCAAGTAAATAAGTGAATCTTAACAAATATTCAGCATAGTACATAACATACATTTTTTAATTATTTATTCAACCGAACGAAATTTTTTCATCCTTTTCATATCATCATTATTCTCATAAAATCATTAATTAAATTATTTAAAGATATTTTTCTGAAAAGCTTCGAAGAGAAAACAAAGATGCTTGGTCTCATTACATCGTTTCCAAACTTGTGTTTTCTAATAAAAACTGACATCCTTTGATGTTTGATATGTCATTTCTGGATGACGCCAGTTAAATACTTATATTAAGTTCATAAAAAACAAATATTTCTCAAAGAATAAACGAACCACAATCACCCAAACGATTATCTCCATCACGTGTCTACGAATTACAAAACATTGTTTAAAAGAGCCGAACAAATAATAAAAGATACGGGTTTGTGTACATCAACAACACCGCAAGGAGAAATTTTCGTTACAAAGAAATGTGTCCAAATGCTTATCCTAAGTTTTTCAAAGAAGAAAAAGCGAGTGATTTGATTTGTTTATAGGTTAAAACTGATATGACAATAAATGGAAACTAAAAGCTAGAAGTAAAAAGACGCTTGTGTACTTTCTTCAAATTTATACTTACTTGGACCATAGCAGCAAGTCGTAAAGAATCTTTCATAATAGGAGTCTTACATGCTTTACAACTCGCACGACCGCTTTTCGAATATTCGACAAGATACGGCAAATCGCCCATATTTATCGCAGTTTTTCACAATATCGTTCAAAATAAATGCTTGGTAAATAGACGCTAATACCAGTTTTCCTACACTCCGAAATTTTCCAAACCTTAAGGGTCTCGACCACGACAAAGGCTCTTTCTTCTTTTACAGTTTCCAACCGTCCACCGGTATGCCGCGCAATTTCTTATTTTCTGCGGCTCCGTTGCTTTTGGTTTCGGATTCGGCAGCCTGGAGAACTTCGGGCATTGGGGGAAAACCGTAAAACGGTAGGGAAAACCATGATCCAATTGGATCATGAGGAAAAAACGAACGAAAATAATGGAATTCGATTCGACCAATGAAAAGCTAGGCAATCCCAACAAGTTACAGCTTTTGACACATTTGTTATGCTAGGCGCTACTATCGCTAACTAATAAATCAAATTACACCTTTTCATGAATTAATAGTAATTGATAGGAAGCCTTTTATAACTGAAAATAATCATTGAGTCTCTAATCACTTATTCATTTACATAGTTGCAATTAAGTGATTTTTGAAAGTTGTTTTCACTTTTCTAACATAACCTACAAAATCGAATCATTTCAGGCTTCGCAAATCTCAGCTTCAACGAAAAATTGAATACTGACGAAACGTATCTCTCTCTTAATAAATTGTTTGGGAAAATTATCATCAGATAAATGCGTATTATAAAATAATAACAAATAAAACTTTTCCATCCAATTTTTTTTTATTACATTTAAGAAGCAAAAAAGGATTGCCTTTCTCCAAATGACTAACTTGAAGAAATTTTGAGCAGAAATATAGTCACTAAAATTAAATTCATTCGCAAGTTTAAATGAAAGATATACTCAATTGGCTCCGGAGTGTTGAAATCAACGAAATAATTATTTGATTTGAGTTCCAGGAAACTCTTGAATATAACAAAATTATACCAATATTTGTTCTCCAAAACTCTAAATGGAGCTTAAAATAAAACTCAGTCGGCCCTTCAAAATGAAAATCCGCGATTTACATTAGCCTAGGAAGTTGCTTCTTCTATACATCCAATTTTAAAGTGTATAAAATAATATGGATAAAAATATGAAAATTACCCAAATATTCGCTTGTAGGTTGGGCCTTCATCGTCAGCCTGATATTTTTTACATAAAAGAAATTATTTATTTTCGCTCTCCTTACACAAACGAATTCTACAATTTATTCCCGCAAAGAGTAAACAAGTCCGAATCTTTGATCGTAAAATGCTAATAAATTTTCTTTGCGATACATGAGATGAGTCTGCAATTTATAGATACAAATGTATTATAATCTAATAAAATTGGTTTGATGACCAACGTCCATTCCGACTCAACTTCGATTCCCCAGCTTTAAGATAAAGTGCATTTTTTCTTCTAATTTTCAGAATGAAAAAGTAGTTGAAACCTAACCATCAATAAAAATTAAAACAAAAAATCATTGCACGCGTACAAATTAAAAAAAATCATAATTGTAAGCATACAATTTGCACATTAAAAAACAGGCGCAGGCAGTAAAAACTAAAATCCACCTAAAATACATCTTCAATATAATGGAACCCTATAACTCGAAAATTTCATCAAAATAGACTCGCATGCCTTCTCGTCAGCTGAAGTTACATTATGCAGTCCTGTTATCACCCTAATTTATATTTCTTCACTTCACACTTCCTACCAATTTTCCTCAACGCTTAACGAACGTTTTAGAAATCAGCGACACCAACGTAGCACTTTCTTGGGAAAAAATAGAAGTCGAAAACTAGGCGAAAAAATTAAAGTCCAGAAACAGAGATCACATTCAGAGAAAAAAGTCAATATATGGGCTGACAAAACTGAAAACCGCGCTGAACGACGAGACGTTCATTTTTTAATACAATGTTGGTACACTTTATTTTCGCAATCACTAATTATTCATATAATATTGTACAAATTATTACAGTAAACTATATAATTTCTGTAATTACGTCTATGAATGCTCTCAGTTTTACCAACATGTGATCACCGTAATAGTGGCTGGCAAATAGCCGAGTTTAAATAATACAGCCTGAGTGCAAAAGCACACCGTATTTTGATGCCCTTCGCACGAATACGTTTTCTCTTCTAAAATTATTATTTCCTATAGTAACGTACAAAAATTATGAGAAGTCAAAATCATTTAAATTAAACCCGTTACTCTCTTTTTTTGAGGACTATCTACATGTTAATAATAATTATAAGCCTATCGTCATAGCAGGAAGTTTTTTTTTCGCAAGAAGAGAATTGATCTTTTCCCTTTCTCACATTCTCCGAAAATCTATCTTAGATTCGCAACATAAGTTGTGTTACACAGGCCCGATTCTCGACAATAATGTTCGTAGTTTTACAACTTTGAGAGAACTAAAGAAAGGTAGAAGAATTTCGACTCGTAAAGAAGAAAATCGAGACTCGTAAAGAACAGAAGGCTCGCAAAAAGAAACTCGATATATAATCTGTAACATCGTAGCTTTCTTCTGTTTATTGATATTTATCAGTTACGTTTATATTATACTCTATGTTAGTTAATGTACAATTTGTTGTTCTTGAAAGAGCGAAAAATAAAACTGTATATTTTATTACATATGAAACCTTGGTGGGTTCAACTTATTGTAATAGATATACTTTACAGTTCCTGTTTAGTTATTTCCTGTCACCCCTCTGAAGTGACACAGATTGATTAGAACGTCTGGGTCTTGGAGAAAAAGTTCAATACAGAGTATTTCGCTTAAGTCAATTAAAATCTGCAAGCTGAAATTCTAACTTACCCTCAAACGATCGACGAGGGCACGATTTCATGATTAACAATTGATAAAAAATTCCTGTAATCGAAAAATAGAATCAAGCTCGAGTATAGTAGTTACAAAAAGGTTTTACATAGAAGCTCCAATACTAAGGAGACCCATTTATACTACGACAGAACGCAAATATAATCATTTGTGTATGTTTTTCAAACATCCAAGATTCGAAGGTTTGAATAATAAGAGTCGCGTTGATGAAAATTGCAATAATTGCACTGTTTGAGGATCAACGAAGGAATCGTACTGAAGGCCACCCTTTAATGTTTTTACAGTCTATTTTCTTCTTTATGCATGTCTGATAACAACAATAAAAATTCTTAAATAAATATATCGGTATAATCGTCGATGGAATATTATTACGCAGTCAACTAGTGTTTTGCCAAGAGTTTCTGTTTTTTGGGATATTATCGGTAATTGTATCTGTGTGGGTGTGTGTATGTGTGTGGGTTGTGTGCCTTAAGCATAAATATGCATACACATGTACACTTCGCATCGATCACCGCGTTACGACAGAGAACGGTATGGAGTACCACAAAGTTATGTGAATTTTAATGAGACGAGTTACACGTATCACTCTGCCGATCATTGCTATTTGCGGCCTTGAACGGATCTCGATGACAGCTTAGCTGGCTGCGGGATAATAGTGATCTCATCGTTGATCTTCAAGGGCTTGAGAAGAGAGTCATTGGATCTAGATGACGGGGACGAGGGCGCGTTCTTTTTGTCCATAACTCGCTTGGCGACGACGCTGTGCGCCGAGTAGACGTGATTCTCGAACTGCTTGTACATCCCGAAGGTGGCAGTGCAGACTGTGCATTTGTACGATAGATGCGCTGGCTTCAGAGTCATACCATGATCCCGAGCTACGTGGTTTAGCAGCTTCCATTGATATACCTGTGAAATTAATCCAATTTTTTATATTAATTCAGATTTATTTCAAGTAACTTTTAGTCGAGCAATATAACGTATAAGGCCATAGGGGGAACGCGTATTGTGTTTGGAAAGACGAAAGAGAAAGGAAAAGAGCATAGCTGTCTATCTCTTTCTATCGAATCTCGATTAGTGAAGATTCTCAATTTTATTCGACAATCCAAATTCTTCACTAATTGAGCTGCGATAGACAGAAAAAGACTTATTAGATCTCTTTTAGAAACGATTTAGGTTGTATGAACAGAAAAATTGACTCACTTGAATCTATGTTCATAATGATACGAAAATTCGCCGGTAGTATCACTAAAAACCATAAGGTACCTTACGCATTATGATTCATATCATTGTTTTAGTGTAAGAAATTAGTGAATATCGAGTTCGGACGCTTATAAGCAGGTTTTTCTTCTTTCTAAGATCATTTCCGGGTTCTTCCCGGCCATGTTTTTCAATTCTCCCGGTCAACTAAAAGTAGCATATTTATATTTTTTGCAAAACGCAAACATTTATTTCCATTCATGACGTTCATTCCAAACATCCTTTAGCAAAACAGATCAAAAATTGCAAAATAATTTTATTTTGAAAAGATACTCAAATTTTCCACGAAAAAATATCATTTTTGACGAAAGTTAAAACAGTTAAACTTAGAATTGAAAAAATCAAATTTGCGATGGCAAAAAAATGTATTTCTCACGAAACAGTTCATTTTTCAACCAAAGTGATAAATTTCCGAATAACATTATGAATCTTCAATTGGAACAGTTTAAATTGCAAACCATGAAGATGAATTTTCAAACAAAATGATAAACATTCAACTAGAGCACTCCAATTTTCCACCATGAAGGAGAATATTTACACAAGGAGATTAATTCCCAAATAGAAAGATGAATTTTCTACCGAAAAATACAATGTTCCAACAAAATAGTTGAATTTTGAACTGAAAAATAATTGTTTTTTACCGAAAATGAAACAGTAATATATTAAGTTTGAAACCCCAATTTCATACCAAACATACGAGTTTAATCATCAACTGAAATAGTTAAATTTCCAAACAGATGAATTAATTTTTATTAAAAATATTTGAATTATTGTCAACCAAAATTTGAATACTCAAATTTCGAATTTAACGAAACAAATAGATTTTTAACTACAACTATGGAATTTTAAATTGGAATAAGTTGGATTTTCAGTTGAAAATAAAAACTTATAACAAAAAAAAATTATCTCTTAACAAAAAGAAACTAGGTTTCAAACAAATCAATTATCAAGAAAAATGATGAATCTTCAATTAACATCGTAAATGTTAAACTGTAGTAGTTAAATTTTAAACCAGAAAGACGAGTTTTTACCTGAAATGATTGACCCTACACTAGGATATTTGAAATTTTGACTAAAAATTGATTTTAAACCAAAAAATACAATTTTTCAACGAAATGGTTGAATTTTGAACTATAGATATACATTTGTAACCAGAAATAGAATAGTAACATTTTTGGCTTAAAAATTAATTTTGAACGAAACATAATGCTTTCCAAACTGATGAATTTTCGACTTATATGAGAAATATTCAATTGTTTAACTTGGATTGTTAGTCCTACAGGAGAATTTTCGTACACGAAAAGTAACTTTCGAAGAAAAAGATAATATTTTATACCAAAAATCGATTTTTCGACAAAATATGTGAATTTTCAATCCATAAAGACAAATTTACATCCAAATAGTTGAATTTTGAACTAGAAATAAATGTATTTTATGTGAAAAAGGTGAATTTTCAACTATAAATAAACCGGCACACAAGAAAAAACATGTTCTTTGTACACCGGACGAGACCTATCTACGGACATGTTTTTCGACCCGCTGAATCCGAATTTCAAGTCAGTTAAGGCCCTCTAATTTCGAGTTAATTGCAAATAACCGTAAGAAATAGCGGAATATTATCTCAAATACTCAAAAAATGGCATAAAACCGATAAAATAGCAAAAAAACTCTGCACTTCGTACCAACATTTTCCCTCATTATCTTGGAAACCGTCAGTCGCTTGGTGAAAACATATTGAACATGAAATATGTATTTTTAAAGGATCTACAACTTTTATCTGGAGCTTTTTTATAAATTTTCACTATTCGCTGAGATGAACGCAAAGAAACATGATTTTAATGGGGTTTTCATGGGATTCACCATGAAAATCAGATTTGCGAGTATTTCCAATATCATTTTTGCGATCAGCGCGTCAAAATACATAGATATACAGAGTTTAAAATTAATCGAAGGTAAGCGCTCTTCGGGACTGCGGCCCCACCCCCCCCCCACCGTTGTCTATTTTTTTTTGTA